>JAMLFY010000480.1:0-33000 GCA_030441495.1 Dalbergia oliveri | reverse complement strand
GTTCCATGTTGCTTTTGTTTTGCATGATTTATTTTCATATCTGCTTTACATTTCGTTTATGTTGTACGCGGTGGCTCGTATTTTATTTTATATATTTCAAAAAAAAAATTTACCTGTATTTTCCGCTAAGTAGTTTTACAAATGGGTTTAAAAGGAAGTAATAACTAATAATTAATCTTAATGCGTCCTAGGCATGTTGGGTTAAATATTAGGGTGTTACATGGCATTAACGAAGCTTGTAAGTCCTCAACTTTTCAAACAACTTTCTGAGCACAACCGTATGACTTTCCTCTTCTCTGACTTTGCTACCATATCATCAACATACACCTCTAACTCCTTATGGATCATGTCATGGAAAGGGTCACCATCGCTCGCTAGTATGTCACCCCAAGATCGAGCCTAAATGGCAATACTCTTGGAGCAAAAATAGATCCACCGAGTGACAAATGATGTCTTTTCCTTGTCCTCCTTTTCCATTAGGATTCTGACTCGTATCTCTGAGTAGCCATCCATGAAGGAGAACCATAACTTCTCACGTGTTATCAACCATAACATCTATATGGGCGAGGTAAATTGTCTTTCGGGCTTGCTTTATTCAGATCCGATAATCCACACACATTCTAACCTTTCCATCTTTCTTTGGCATGGGTACTATGTTGGCTATCCATTTTGGGTATGGTGATACCTCTCAAGGAAGCCTACGTCAAGTGCTTTTGACTTCATCCTTTATTTTAAGTGACATTTCAGGGCTCATTCTCCACAATTTCTTTCGCTTAGGTTCCATCCCTCAATCAAAGGGATTTTATGAGCTATATCCCTGGGTCCAAACCAGGCATATCTTTGTAAGACCAGGCAAAAATATCTAGGAATTCACGAAACAACGTAACCATTTCTCCCTTTCTGGGTTATCAACTATTTTCACTTTCTTTCTTATCTCATCAGCCCCCAAATTCACAATTTCAACAACTTCATCGTGTCCATTTATCCCTTTTCCATTGAGTTTATGATTTTGGCAAATTGTTGGCACAACTCGGGATCTTCATCTTGTTCATTTTCATTCAAGTCTATTGTAAAGCAATAACAGTTTAATGGGTTTTTACAATCATTTGCACAAGATAGAGATTCTTGAAGATGAGTCCTAGAATTAAGACAAAACCCAAAATAAATAAAAGAAAATGAGATAAATGAAAGAATAAAATCACAAAAAGAATAGAAAAAAGAAACCATGTGTAACACCCTAATAATTAACCCAATACACCTAGGAGGATCTAATTAATTACTAGACTTTACTCTTTGCTTCAGTTCCTTAATCATGCTTTGAAAATACTTAGTGAAATTACGAGCCATTTTTTTTAAACATAATTGAAAACGTGAGCCGCGCTAACGTGAATGATTTAGCAAAATTTAAAAGACACATAGGAATTTACAAACATCACATCATAATATATTGGCTCCATCATATAGCATCCATAATTACATATCATATAGATATTTTGCCTACCAAGAATAAGACTAAGTGTAGGCAATCTAATAAAACATAAATAATATATGGATGGAAGGACATCCATTAATGGCACCTAGTAATAACACTCAGGGATAGGGATAGATATCTGAAATATACGAGTGAAACTAGCAGGATTAAGTTCAACTACCCTGCAGCCTCAATGTGATTCACGAACGCTTCCTTCGTTTCTGAAGACGAGATGGAAAGAAAAATAGAGGGAGTGAGAAACTTATAAAAAGAATCTCATAGGGTACTCACCTCATGATGCATTGTGTCATCATCATCGTCCCCAGGAACCTTTTATTATGAAATAGTGAGCATGCTAAGATTGATTTATTAAGTTCGAAATATACTTTACCGAGGTTCGTCGGTTTTAATCATGCGTCTTATAATGCATCATAAACTTAGCATGTCATGTTTATAATGAACTTTTCCTTTCATATATAATAACATAGTTATGCATAAAATCACATCATATTCCTCATCATCATTTCATAATACTATGCATAGCAGAATATCATATTTCTCATCATCATCTCATAAATACTATGCATAGCAGAACATCATATTCACATAATGCATTTACTTAGTTTCTTAGGTGACTTAAAGTTACTTTCATCATCATTTTCCTGGGCCACCCTATACTCCACCCTTTTGGGAGTAATCTAGGTTATGAGCTCATACCTTGCTAGTCGTCACCAGCACATACTTATCCCTTTTGATAAGTAAAATTTCCTCTACCCTTTTGAGAGAACAGACTAGGGGGCAAGAATCACCTTTTCACCGCCTATAGTTTGGGTCCAAAGGATCATTTTCTCATATATTTTGAGTCACCTTTAAGTCTTTGCATGTTATATCATAATACAATTCTTCATTCATAATCATCATAACATTTTCTCATTTATAGTCTTATGCAAAATAATATATACCAACTGTAATCATGCATCTGGAGATTCCCAAGAGAGGTGGGTCACAATGGACACGCTTAAATACCAAATCTTTCCTTAGCCAGAATCTTTCCAAATTGCACTCTTCAGGAATACACTTTCTTCCGGAATAGAATATGTCTTTATTTCATGCATAAGTTTTCATTGTTTGCAACAACAACTATAACATACAAACCAGGGAATCAATCAATGACACCAAATTCTTAATAAGCATCAAATCACATTTTAAGTACACATAAATTACTAGCTTCCCATAAAATTCTTACAAAGTTTTAAAACTCTTTTAAAACTAATTCCTTTTGTTAAACTTGAAAGAAGTCATAGGACTTTAGGCCTAAATTAACCATGGGACCGATTTATAACTTGAAAGAATGTTCATAATTAAATCTTTCACTTAAGATAAAAGGAGCAAGTCTTGAGCTTTAGAGATTTAGGTGACATCTTTGAATTATTACCATGCTATGCAACCTTATTTTAATCTTATCTTTATAAGGTGATAGCTTGGAATTATAAACATGATATGCAATTCCATTTCTTTATCTTTAAGATTTAAGGTGATAACTTGAAAATTAAACATGATGCAAGAACTTGTAATATAAACATGATGCAAAAACCTAAGGAACGCATAGGACCGGAGGAGGAGAGAATCTTAGCAACCGAGCGCGGTAGTCCGCATAGGACGGTGAGGGAGATGAGAATTACATTTTTTTTAAGCTCCAATTCTCAAGACTTCTTAAAGAATAAATTCTTTAACTCCAATTATCTCATTTCTTCGCTTATGATTCATAAGCAAGTCTTTGAGCTCTAGGATTTTTAGGTGATGACATAAAATAAACATGCCATGCATTGACTCTTTTAGCCATTATAAAATAAAGTGAGAGCATAAAATAAACATGAGATGCAACTTCTTTATTATCTTTAGAGATTAAGTGACAACTTGAAATTTAAACATGAAATGCAAGCTTGGAAATTTAAACATGAATATGCAAGTTCATTTATTCATTCTTGAGAATTTAGTGATGACATAGAAAGTAAACATGGTTATGCAAGGCATAAACTTAAACATGGATGCAAGTTCATTTTATTTCTTTACTAGAGCTCCTCAAGACTTTAGAGAAATATAAATTCAACCCAATATATCTTAGCAAGACAAAGTGAAAAATACATCTTTCAAGTTCTAAACTCAAAATCATAATCATATAAAAATATTATTCTTTAAAGTTTTGCATCAAGTGGAACTTTCCTAACTTGTGATGGATTAACAACCAACCCTCTCAAGGTCCTCATCATCAAGCCATCATCTTAGTCCCACCTAGGCCATATGGCTGAATTGTTCAAAGAAAAAGGAAGAAGAAAACCAAATGGAAAAACTAGAGAAAATCCATGAAATCATCATTTTGAACCAAGAACAACACTTAGCAAAGCATAGAAATAAACTTAAAAACAACTCCCTACCTAATCTGATTTGAAGGAAAGGAAGAGAACTTGGTTTCCTTGAGTGAAATGAAAGAAAATATTCTTGAAAACTTGAAGAAAGAATTCAGCCAAGAGGAGGAGGAAATGAGAGCTTTTGGTGCTCCTAAAACTAGAATTTGTGTAAGTTATGAACTAAGCATCTAAACTATCTTCAAGCATGCCTATTTATAGAGATTTTGCAGCTCATAAATGGACAAAGGAAGGAAAGAAATCTGACCAAAAATTAGAGAAAAAAATAAGGAAGAAAAATCATTTTGTTTGGTGGCTTAAACATGGAATCATGTTTCCATGTTTTCATGATTCTTTGTTTTCATTCTTTGGATTTTTGTGTAATAATTTTCTGACTTATTACTCAATAATTTCGTGCATTACAGCCTTGTGGAAGAGGATTTTGTGTGTTCCATGTATTTTTTAGGTGTAGGCAAGGTATTCATGCAATTTAGAGAATTTACGGTTAAGGGTTTAAGTGAATTACTAAGCAATTTGGGTGTTTTAAGCAATTTTAGGTTCTAATCAATCTAAATAAATAATTTTGACTCTAGATTAGTAATTAGAATTTAATAAGCTTTAATTTGAGCCTAATATTGCTTAGGTTTCGTTAGACGAATCAAAAATCTCAAAATTTGTAAAACTCACAAAGACGGGGCAAAACGGTCATTTTACTTAAAAATTGCCCGAGACCACCCAAGCTTAACCAATGGTTAATCATGGCTTAAAAACACCTTTTAACACATTTTAGTGAGGTTCGGGCTCAGTTGGCACGCAAATCGGTTAAAACGTAAGGGCGTTTTGGTCATTTCGCGTCGAAGCTCAAAATTAGGATTCTTCTCCTCTATTAACACACATAACACAAACAATCCCTTATTAACATCAAAACATCCCCTTGAGGATGGGTGGGGCCCAATCCTCATTTTCAGTAAAATAACCTCAGGGCATTTTGGTCATTTTACACGTACAGAAATTGGGGTTTGCAATACTTGCACGAATTGCTCCTAACTTCTCTTCTAACGTTATATTCCTTTATTAAGGATTGTTTGGTCTCAAATTTTATATAATATTTACCTAAGGTAATTCCTAATGATAGTAAAAATTACAGTAAAAATTGGGCGTTACATTACTCCCTCCTTAAAGAATTTCGCCTCGAAATTCGTTACAAGAATAGCTCTGGATACTGTGCTTGCATATGATTCCAGCTCCCATGTAACTTCTTCTTCATCTTGTCCCCATGCTACTTTGACTAGGGTACAACCTTGTTCCTTAACTTGCTAACTCCTCAACGATTCTCGTGGGTGGTAAGTTAAACGTTAGGTCATCTCTTAATTGTACATGTTCTGGCTCTAGTACATGACTTGGTCAGAATGATATTTCCTTAACTGGAGACATGGAAAACATCATGAAGGTTGGACAGACTCTGGGTAGGGCTATACGGTAGGCTACATATCCTATTTTGCTAAGGATTTCAAACGGACCAAGAAATCTGGGCTCAATTTCTTTACTTTCATTGCTCGGCCTATGCCTGTGGTGGGGTGATTCTTAGGAACACATGGTCCCTTCTTGAAAATCTAGCGGTTTCGCCGCTTGTCCGCATAGTTTTTCTGCGACTTTGAGCAGTAAGAATTTTATCCCTAATCTTCTTAATTTGTTCCGTTGTTTCCCTCACAATATCAGGTCAAGTAGACTTTGCTCTCTGGGCTCATACCAACATAAAGGTGATTGACACTTCCGTCCATAGAGGGCCTCGTATGGTGCCATACCGATACTTGCATGATAACTGTTGTTATATGCAAATTCAATCAATAAGGTACTTATCCCAACTCTCTCTTTGATCTAAAACACAAGCCCTCAACATGTCCTCCAAAGTTTGGATAGTTCTTTCAGATTGACCGTTGGGGGTGATAAGCCGTTCAAGACAGCTTGAACCAAACGCCTTCTGAAAGGCTCCCAAAACCGTGACGTGAATCGCGGATCTCGATCCGAGATTATCGTCGACGTACTCCATGTAATCTTACTATCTCCTGAATATATAACTGTGCTAACCTATCCAAGGAATAAGTCACCTTAATAGGTAAAAAGTGGGCTGATTAGTCAACCGATCCACTATTACCCAAATGGCGTCATGATTCGCTTGGGTCCTGGAGTCCAGTTACAAAATCCATGGAGATACTATCCCACTTCCACTCGGGGATTGATAGGGGTTGCAACATTCCAGAGGGTCTTTGGTGCTCAATCTTCACCTTTTGACATACCAAGCATTTATTCACCCATGTGCACACATCCTTTTTCAATCCAGGCCACCAGAACATCTTCCTCAAATCTTGATACATCTTGGTGGCACCAGGATGGAGGGTGAAATGACTCTTATGGGCTTCCTCCAAAATATCCTTTCGGAGGTCACCACTAGCAGGTACACATATACGACCTTCAAACCTCCATAAACTATCATTCCCTTGGGTAAAACCTTTCAACTTATCAGCTCTTCCGCCTCTAAGGTCTCTTGAAATTCTGTATCTTTCCTTTGGGCTTGAGCAATTCTTTCCTTGAATTCACTTGTCACACTAAGGTGACAAGCTCTTATGCCCTTAGTGGTCAAGGTCATTCCTAGGTTGAGGTCTCTAAATTGCTCAATTAACTCAATCTCTTTCACCATCAAACGGGACACTTGTAAGGATTTCCTACTTAGGGCATCAGCTACAACATTAGCTTTACCTGATGATAGTTTAACCCGAAATCATAATCTTTTAAAAACTCCATCCACCTTCTTTGCCTCATGTTTAGCTCTTTTTGATCAAAGAGATATTTCAAACTCTTGTGATCAGAAAACACCTCAAACCTCACTCCGTATAAATGGTGTCTCCAAATCTTTAGAGCAAACACGACAGCGGCTAACTCAAGGTCATGGGTGGGGTAATTTGCCTCATGTGGCTTGAGTTGCCTCGATGCATAGGCCACCACTTGCCTATCCTGCATCAGGACACAACCCAAACCCTTCCTCGAAGCATCACAGGACACTTCGAAAGGCACATTGGGTCGGGTAACACTAAAAAGGGGTTGAGGTTAGCTTGTGTTTCAGCTCTTGAAAGCTCTTTTCACACTCCGGGTCCATGAAAAAGAGGTGTTTTTCCTAGTTAGCTTAGTCAAAGGAAGGGAAATCTGGAAAATCCCTTGATAAACCGACGGTAATAACCAGCTAAACCTAAGAAGCTCCTTACTTCAGTTACCGTGGTTGGTCTTTCCCAGTTTACAACCGTTTCCACCTTACTAGGATCTAGCAATTCCTTTCTTAGATACTACATGCCCTAAAAATTTCACCTCATCCAACCAGAATTCACACTTAGAAAGCTTGGCATATAGTTTCTTTTCCTTCAGGATTTCCAGGACTATAGTTAGGTGGCGTTCATGCTCCTCGTGGGTCTTAGAGTAGATGAGAATGTCATCTATAAAGACAACCACAAACTGATCTAAATAGGGTCTAAAGATCCTATTCATGTAATCCATAAAAATTGCCGAGCATTGGTTAATCCAAAGGACATTACTGCAAACTCAAAATGGCCGTATGGGTACGAAAGGCCGTTTTTGGTATATCTTCATCTCTCACCCTAATCTGGTGGTAACCTGACCTCAAATCAATCTTAGAAAACATGTTGCCCTTTAAGCTTGTCCATCAAGTCATCTATCCTAGGCAAAGGGTATTTGTTCTTCACTGTCACTTTATTCAATTGCCTATAGTCAACACACATCCTCATACTCCCATCCTTTTTCTTCACAAACAACACAGGGGCTCCCCAAGGTGACGCACTAGGTCTAACAAACTTTTTCTCCAATAAATCCTCCAATTGAGCTTTCAACTCAACTCTAATGGGGACATCCTGATGGGGCTATGGATATGGGACCTGCACTGAAGCAATTCTATGGAAAACTCTATCTCTCTCTTGGGGAAACTCTGTATCTATCTGAAATACTCGGGATAATTTCTTACTATCGGTATCTCATCGATACTTTGCTCAAAGTCTACATCACTAGGCTAAGAAAATATAACCTTTACTCTCACCCTTACCACAGTCCATTTCTATGTTATGTAAAGACTTATGGGTTTCTTAGGTCTAATGGGAACAGGAAGAAAAGTAATGGTTTTCTCATAGCAGTTAACAGGACACGGTTGGCTTCAAGCCAATCCATGCCAAGAATCACATCTAAACCTTGCATGGGTAAGCAAATGAGATCTAAAACAAATGATCTATTCTCAATAACAAAATGGCAATCTAAACAACATTTACAAGTCCTAACGGGTTTTCCAGGTAGGGTAGAAATAAGGTCAAAAGGAAGCTCAGTTATATGCAAGTTAAGGGTTTTAACACACGAGTGGGAGATAAAAGAATGGGAAGCGCCAGAATCATATAGTACAATTAAGTTTCTACCATACATATTACACTTACCTTCCACGAGATTTCGTGACTTTGTCGTTTCTTCAGCATTAACGGTGAATACCCTTCCTTGGTATTCTGGCTTGGGATTGGGGTTGGCGGGTTCCTTTCCTGCATTCTGAGTAATGACCTGGTTTTCCACACTAGCACACGTTTGTTCCGCTCGACATGGCATGCTCCCATGATTCTTGCCGCACTTGGGACATTCCATGGATGGCACGGGTCGTGGAGGTGCTGGACCTCTTTGTGGTGCTTTCCCTTTATTGTTATTATTGTTGTTGTTGATTGTTGTTGGGATTATTATAGCGGTTGTTGTTGTTGTTCGGTCTTCCTTGATGAAAGTTCCTTTGTGGCACTTGTGATCTTGATTGATGTGGAAATGGAGGTCGATTTTGCCTCTTGAACTGTTGACCTTGAGGTGTCAGCTTTTAATGATATTCTCAGACTTTGAAGTACCCAGCTTCTCCGCCCTTCTTCAATGATGCGGCATTTGTTGACTAAGGTAGAGAAATCCCTGATTTCCAAGTGCGCAACCTCCACATTAAGTTCTGCCTTTAACCCTGACTCGTATTTAATGCATTTCCAATACTCATCAGGGTTACCTTGGTACATCCTTGAGAACTTAATGAGTTCCTCAAATCTGCAGGATACTGAGCCACATTCATATTCCCTGGACAAGTTGCATGAATTCAATGTCCTTAGCATTTCTAACCGACTCCGAAAGTACTTCTCGTAAAAATGGACCTTGAATAATTCCCAATCAATGTCCACTTCGGTTGCCTCCAGGAGTCTTCGAACACCAGTCCACCAGAAGGGCATCACCCTCAAGCATGTGGGTGGCAAAAGTGACCTTCCTCCTTAACATGGAACTACAGCAAAGACCTTCTCAATATTCCGAATCCATTCATCTGCTACATTAGGATTCAGGGTCCCTTGAAAACAGTGGATTCGCCTTACAAATTCCCGAAACGAGCATGTTCGGGAATTTCATGTCCTTGATTTATATTAGCTTGACGATTCTGATCCATCCGTTCCATCATCATTCTCATGGTCCTTGCTACGTCGCGAAGTGCTTCAGCGGTCTCATTATCTTGGTTATTCTGTGCGCGCTCCTAGTCGTTGTCGTCGTGCCATTGGTCCCTATACACACAAAACAGCAACACTGAGGTGATCAAGCCCAATATTCCATGCAAAGTGAGCAAGTTACCATGGCACTTTCAACATAGGAGTCATGTATTTCTAATCCTCAAGCTCATCCTAATGATAAACATCTACACATGACATTACTAACGTATTATGCTTTAGAAGCATAGTGTCCAATGGCTGTGAAGAACTCTAATACCAAAATGTAACACCCTAATAATTAACCCAATACACCTTAGGATTGATTAATTACTAGACTTTACTCTTTGCTTCAGTTCCTTAATCATGCTTTGAAAATACTTAGTGAAATTACGAGCCATTTTTTTTTTTAAACATAATTGAAAACGTGAGCCGCGCTTAACGTGAATGATTTAGCAAAATTTAAAAGACACATAGGAATTTACAAACATCACATCATAATATATTGGCTCCATCATACAGCATCCATAATTACATATCATATAGATATTTTGCCTACCAACAGAATAAGACTAAGTGTAGGCAATCTAATAAAACATAAATAATATATGGATGGAAGGACATCCATTAATGGCACCTAGTAATAACACTCCAGGGATAGGGATAGATATCTGAAATATACGAGTGAAACTAGCAGGATTCAAGTTCAGCTCCCTGAGCCTCAATGTGATTCACGAACGCTTCCTTCTTTTCTGAAGACGAGATGGAAAGAAAAATAGAGGGAGTGAGAAACTTATAAAAAGAATCTCAGTAGGGTACTCACCTCATGATGCATTGTGTCATCATCATCGTCCCCAGGAACCTCGGGTTATTATGAAATAGTGAGCATGCTAAGATTGATTTATTAAGTTCGAAAATATACTTTACCGAGGTTCGTCGGTTTTAATCATGCGTCTTATAATGCATCATAAACTTAGCATGTCATGTTTATAATGAACTTTTCCTTTCATATATAATAACATAGTTATGCATAAAATCACATCATATTCCTCATCATCATTTCATAATACTATGCATAGCAGAATATCATATTTCTCATCATCATCTCATAAATACTATGCATAGCAGAACATCATATTCACATAATGCATTTACTTAGTTTCTTAGGTGACTTAAAGTTACTTTCATCATCATTTTCCTGGGCCACCCTATACTCCACCCTTTTGGGAGTAATCTAGGTTATGAGCTCATACCTTGCTAGTCGTCACCAGCACATACTTATCCCTTTTGATAAGTAAAAATTCCGCTCTACCCTTTTGAGAGAACAGACTAGGGGGCAAGAATCACCTTTTCACCGCCTATAGTTTGATGGGTCCAAAGGATCATTTTCTCATATATTTTGAGTCACCTTTAAGTCTTTGCATGTTATATCATAATACAATTCTTCATTCATAATCATCATAACATTTTCTCATTTATAGTCTTATGCCGAAATAATATATACCAACTGTAATCATGCATCTGGAGATTCCCAGGAAAGAGAGGTGGGTCACAATGGACACGCTTAAATACCAAATCTTTCCTTAGCCAGAATCTTTCCAAATTGCACTCTTACAGGAATACACTTTCTTCCAGGAATAGAATATGTCTTTATTTCATGCATAAGTTTTCATTGTTTGCAACAACAACTATAACATACAAACCAGGGAATCAATCAATGACACCAAATTCTTAATAAGCATCAAATCACATTTTAAGTACACATAAATTACTAGCTTCCCATAAAATTCTTACAAAGTTTTAAAACTCTTTTAGAACTAATTCCTTTTGTTAAACTTGAAAGAAGTCATAGGACTTTAGGCCTAAATTAACCATGGGACCGATTTATAACTTGAAAGAATGTTCATAATTAAATCTTTCACTTAAGATAAAAGGAGCAAGTCTTGAGCTTTAGAGATTTAGGTGACATCTTTGAATTATTACCATGCTATGCAACCTTATTTTAATCTTATCTTTATAAGGTGATAGCTTGGAATTATAAACATGATATGCAATTCCATTTCTTTATCTTTAAGATTTAAGGTGATAACTTGAAAATTAAACATGATGCAAGAACTTGTAATATAAACATGATGCAAGAAACTGGAGGCGGAATCCGCATAGGACCAGGAGAGGGAGAAGAGAATCTTAAGCGGAGCGCGGTAGTCCGCATAGGGACGGTGAGGGAGATGAGAATTACATTTTTTTTAAGCTCCAATTCTCAAGACTTCTTAAAGAATAAATTCTTTAACTCCAATTATCTCATTTCTTTGCTTATGATTCATAAGCAAGTCTTTGAGCTCTAGGATTTTTAGGTGATGACATAAAATAAACATGCCATGCATTGATTCTTTTAGCCATTATAAAATAAAGTGAGAGCATAAAATAAACATGAGATGCAACTTCTTTATTATCTTTAGAGATTAAGTGACAACTTGAAATTTAAACATGAAATGCAAGCTTGGAAATTTAAACATGAATATGCAAGTTCATTTATTCATTCTTGAGAATTTAGTGATGACATAGAAAGTAAACATGGTTATGCAAGGCATAAACTTAAACATGGATGCAAGTTCATTTTATTTCTTTACTAGAGCTCCTCCAAGACTTTAGAGAAATATAAATTCAACCCAATATATCTTAGCAAGACAAAGTGAAAAATACATCTTTCAAGTTCTAAACTCAAGATCATAAAAACATCATAAAAATATTATTCTTTAAAGTTTTGCATCAAGTGGAACTTTCAAGCTTTAGAGGCCTAACTTGTGATGGATTCACAACCCACCCTCAAGGTCCTCATCATCAAGCCATCATCTTCCCACCTAGGCCATATGGCCATATGGCTGAATTGTTCAAAGAAAAAGGAAGAAGAAAACCAAATGAGAAAATCCATGAAATCATCATTTTGAACCAAGAACAACACTTAGCAAAGCATAGAAATAAACTTAAAAACAACTCCCTACCTAATCTGATTTGAAGGAAAGGAAGAGAACTTGGTTTCCTTGAGTGAAATGAAAGAAAATATTCTTGAAAACTTGAAGAAAGAATTCAGCCAAGAGGAGGAGGAAATGAGAGCTTTTGGTGCTCCTAAAACTAGAATTTGTGTAAGTTATGAACTAAGCATCTAAACTATCTTCAAGCATGCCTATTTATAGAGATTTTGCAGCTCATAAATGGACAAAGGAAGGAAAGAAATCTGACCAAAAATTAGAGAAAAAAATAAGGAAGAAAAATCATTTTGTTTGGTGGCTTAAAACATGGAATCATGTTTCCATGTTTTCATGATTCTTTGTTTTCATTCTTTGGATTTTTGTGTAATAATTTTCTGACTTATTACTCAATAATTTCGTGCATTACAGCCTTGTGGAAGAGGATTTTGTGTGTTCCATGTATTTTTTAGGTGTAGGCAAGGTATTCATGCAATTTAGAGAATTTACGGTTAAGGGTTTAAGTGAATTACTAAGCAATTTGGGTGTTTTAAGCAATTTTAGGTTCTAATCAATCTAAATAAATAATTTTGACTCTAGATTAGTAATTAGAATTTAATAAGCTTTAATTTGAGCCTAATATTGCTTAGGTTTCGTTAGACGAATCAAAAATCTCAAAATTTGTAAAACTTCACAAAGACAGGGGCAAAACGGTCATTTTACTTAAAAATTGCCCGAGACCACCCGAGCTTAACCAATGGTTAATCATGGCTTAAAAACACCTTTTAACACATTTTAGTGAGGTTCGGGCTAGCGGCACGCAAATAAGTTAAAACGTAAGGGCGTTTTGGTCATTTCGCGTCGAAGCTCAAAATTAGGATTCTTCTCCTCTATTAACACACATAACACAAACAATCCCTTATTAACATCAAAACATCCCCTTGAGGATGGGTGGGGCCCACGATCCTCATTTTCTGAGTAAAATAACCTCAGGGCATTTTGGTCATTTTACACGTACAGAAAATTGGGGTTTGCAATACTTGCACGAATTGCTCCTAACTTCTCTTCTAACGTTATATTCCTTTATTAAGGATTGTTTGGTCTCAAATTTTATATAATATTTACCTATTCGGTAATTCCTAATGATAGTAAAAATTACAGTAAAAATTGGGGCGTTACATTACTCCCCTCCTTAAAAAGAATTTCGCCTCGAAATTCGTTACTGAGAATAGCTCTGGATTGTGCTTGCATATCTGATTCCAGCTCCCATGTAACTTCTTCGGTTTCATCTTGTCCCCATGCTACTTTGACTGGGTACAACCTTGTTCCTTAATTGCTTAACTCCTTCAACGATTCTCGTGGGTGGTAAGTTAAACGTTAGGTCATCTCTTAATTGTACATGTTCTGGCTCTAGTACATGACTTGGGTCAGAATGATATTTCCTTAACTGGAGACATGGAAAACATCATGAAGGTTGGAGACTTGGGGTAGGGCTATACGGTAGGCTAGATCCTATTTTGCTAAGGATTTCAAACGGACCAAGAAATCTGGGCTCAATTTCTTTACTTTCATTGCTCGGCCTATGCCTGGTGGGGTGATTCTTAGGAACACATGGTCCCCTTCTTGAAAATCTAGCGTTTTCGCCGCTTGTCCGCATAGTTTTTCTGCGACTTTGAGCAGTGAGAATCTTATCCCTAATCTTCTTGATTTGTTCCGTCGTTTCCCTCACAATATCGTCAAGTAGACTTTGCTCTCGGGCTCATACCAACATAGAGGTGATTGACACTTCCGTCCATAGAGGGCCTCGTATGGTGCCATACCGATACTTGCATGATAACTGTTGTTATATGCAAATTCAATCATGGGTATCCCAACTCTCTCTTTGATCTAAAACACAAGCCCTCAACATGTCCTCCAAAGTTTGGATAGTTCTTTCAGATTGACCGTCCGTTGGGGTGATAAGCTAACACAGCTTTGAACCAAACGCCTTCTGAAAGGCTCCCCAAAACCGTGACGAATCGCGGATCCGAGATTATCGTCGACTCATGTAACCTTACTATTCCTAAATATATGTGCTAACCTATCCAAGGAATAAGTCACCTTAATAGGTAAAAAGTGGGCTGACTAGTCAACCGATCCACTATTACCCAAATGGCGTCATGATTCGCTTGGGTCCTGGAGTCCAGTTACAAAATCCATGGAGATACTATCCCACTTCCACTCGGGGATTGATAGGGGTTGCAACATTCCAGAGGGTCTTTGGTGCTCAATCTTCACCTTTTGACATACCAAGCATTTATTCACCCATGTGCACACATCCTTTTTCAATCCAGGCCACCAGAACATCTTCCTCAAATCTTGATACATCTTGGTGGCACCAGGATGGAGGGTGAAATGACTCTTATGGGCTTCCTCCAAAATATCCTTTCGGAGGTCACCACTAGCAGGTACACATATACGACCTTCAAACCTCCATAAACTATCATTCCCTTGGGTAAAACCTTTCAACTTATCAGCTCTTACCGCCTAAGGTCTCTTGAAATTCTGTATCTTTCCTTTGGGCTTGAGCAATTCTTTCCTTGAATTCACTTGTCACACTAAGGTGACAAGCTCTTATGCCCTTAGTGGTCAAGGTCATTCCTAGGTTGAGGTCTCTAAATTGCTCAATTAACTCAATCTCTTTCACCATCAAACGGGACACTTGTAAGGATTTCCTACTTAGGGCATCAGCTACAACATTAGCTTTACCTGATGATAGTTTAACCCGAAATCATAATCTTTTAAAAACTCCATCCACCTTCTTTGCCTCATGTTTAGCTCTTTTTGATCAAAGAGATATTTCAAACTCTTGTGATCAAAACACCTCAAACCTCACTCCGTATAAATGGTGTCTCCAAATCTTTAGAGCAAACACGAAGCGGCTAACTCAAGGTCATGGGTGGGTAATTTGCCTCATGTGGCTTGAGTTGCCTCGATGCATAGGCCACCACTTGCCTATCCTGCATCAGGACACAACCCAAACCCTTCCTCGAAGCATCACAGGACACTTCGAAAGGCACATTGGGGTCGGGTAACACTAAAAGGGGTTGAGGTTAGCTTGTGTTTCAGCTCTTGAAAGCTCTTTTCACACTCCGGGTCCATGAAAAAGAGGTGTTTTTCCTAGTTAGCTTAGTCAGAGGAAGGGAAATCTGGAAAATCCCTTGATAAACCGACGGTAATAACCAGCTAAACCTAAGAAGCTCCTTACTTCAGTTACCGTGGTTGGTCTTTCCCAGTTTACAACCGTTTCCACCTTACTAGGATCTACAGCAATTCCTTTCTTAGATACTACATGCCCTAAAAATTTCACCTCATCCAACCAGAATTCACACTTAGAAAGCTTGGCATATAGTTTCTTTTCCTTCAGGATTTCCAGGACTATAGTTAGGTGGCGTTCATGCTCCTCGTGGGTCTTAGAGTAGATGAGAATGTCATCTATAAAGACAACCACAAACTGATCTAAATAGGTCTAAAGATCCTATTCATGTAATCCATAAAAATTGCCGAGCATTGGTTAATCCAAAGGACATTACTGCAAACTCAAAATGGCCGTATCGGGTACGAAAGGCCGTTTTTGGTATATCTTCATCTCTCACCCTAATCTGGTGGTAACCTGACCTCAAATCAATCTTAGAAAACACGTTGCCCTTTAAGCTGGTCCATCAAGTCATCTATCCTAGGCAAAGGGTATTTGTTCTTCACTGTCACTTTATTCAATTGCCTATAGTCAACACACATCCTCATACTCCCATCCTTTTTCTTCACAAACAACACAGGGGCTCCCCAAGGTGACGCACTAGGTCTAACAAACTTTTTCTCCAATAAATCCTCCAATTGAGCTTTCAACTCGTCAACTCTAATGGGGACATCCTGATGGGGCTATGGATATGGGACCTGCCGAAGCAATTCTATGGAAAACTCTATCTCTCTTGGGGGAAACTCTGTATCTCATCTGGAAATACTTCGGGATAATTTCTTACTATCGGTATCTCATCGATACTTTGCTCAAAGTCTACATCACTAGCGGCTAAGAAAATATAACCTTTACTCTCACCCTTACCACATCCATTTCTAGTTATGTAAAGACTTATGGGTTTCTTAGGTCTAATGGGAACAGGAAGAAAAGTAATGGTTTTCTCATAGGCTTAACAGGACACGGTTGGCTTCAAGCCAATCCATGCCAAGAATCACATCTAAACCTTGCATGGGTAAGCAAATGAGATCTAAAACAAATGATCTATTCTCAATAACAAAATGGCAATCTAAACAACATTTACAAGTCCTAACGGGTTTTCCAGGAGGGTAGAAACAATAAGGTCAAAAGGAAGCTCAGTTATATGCAAGTTAAGGGTTTTAACACACGAGTGGGAGATAAAAGAATGGGAAGCGCCAGAATCATAGTACAATTAAGTTTCTACCATACATATTACACTTACCTTCCACGAGATTTCGTGACTTTGTCGTTTCTTCATTAACGGTGAATACCCTTCCTTGGTATTCCTGGCTTGGGATTGGGGGTTGGCGGGTTCCTTCTGTGCATTCTCTGAGTAATGACCTGGTTTTCACACCGGTAGCACACGTTTGTTCGGCTCGACATGGCATGCTCCCATGATTCTTGCCGCACTGGGACATTCCATGGATGGCACGGGTCGTGGAGGTGCTGCTGGACCTCTTTGTGGTGCTTTCCCTTTATTGTTATTATTGTTGTTGTTGCGATTGTTGGGATTATTATAGCGGTTGTTGTTGTTGTTCGGTCTTCCTTGATGAAAGTTCCTTTGTGGCACTTGTGATCTTGATTGATGTGGAAATGGAGGTCGATTTTGCCTCTTGAACTGTTGACCTTGAGGTGTCAGCTTTTTGATGATATTCTCAGACTTTGAAGTACCCAGCTTCTCCGCCCTTCTTCAATGATGCGGCATTTGTTGACTAAGGTAGAGAAATCCCTAATTTCCAAGTGCGCAACTCCACATTAAGTTCTGCCTTTAACCCTGACTCGTATTTAATGCATTTCCAATACTCATCAGGGTTACCTTGGTACATCCTTGAGAACTTAATGAGTTCCTCAAATCTGCAGGATACTGAGCCACATTCATATTCCCCTGGACAAGTTGCATGAATTCAATGTCCTTAGCATTTCTAACCGACTCGGAAAGTACTTCTCGTAAAAATGGACCTTGAATAATTCCCAATCAATGTCCACTTCGGTTGCCTCCAGGAGTCTTCGAACACCAGTCCACCAGAAGCCGGCATCACCCTCAAGCATGTGGGTGGCAAAAGTGACCTTCTGCTCCTTGAACATGGAACTACAGCAAAGACCTTCTCAATATTCCGAATCCATTCATCTGCTACATTAGGATTCAGGGTCCCCTTGAAAACAGGTGGATTCGCCTTACGAAATTCCCCAAACGAGCATGTTCGGGAATTTCATGTCCTTGATTTATATTAGCTTGACGATTCTGATCCATCCGTTCCATCATCATTCTCATGGTCCTTGCTACGCGAAGTGCTTCAGCGGTCTCATTATCTTGGTTATTCTGTGCGCGCTCCTAGTCGTTGTCGTCGTGCCATTGGTCCCTATACACACAAAACAGGCAACACTGAGGTGATCAAGCCCAATATTCCATGCAAAGTGAGCAAGTTACCATGGCACTTTCAACATAGGAGTCATGTATTTCTAATCCTCAAGCTCATCCTAATGATAAACATCTACACATGACATTACTAACGTATTATGCTTTAGAAGCATAGTCAGTCCAATCCTCAGGCTCGTGAGAACCCTCTGATACCAAAATGTAACACC
This sequence comes from Dalbergia oliveri, assembly GCA_030441495.1. NCBI lineage: Eukaryota > Viridiplantae > Streptophyta > Magnoliopsida > Fabales > Fabaceae > Dalbergia > Dalbergia oliveri. Next base: position 14,785 of record JAMLFY010000480.1, on the reverse strand, counting down.
CTAATAATTAACCCAATACACCTAGGAGGTATTGATTAATTACTAGACTTTACTCTTTGCTTCAGTTCCTTAATCATGCTTTGAAAATACTTAGTGAAATTACGAGCCATTTTTTTTTTAAACATAATTGAAAACGTGAGCCGCGCTTAACGTGAATGATTTAGCAAAATTTAAAAGACACATAGGAATTTACAAACATCACATCATAATATATTGGCTCCATCATACAGCATCCATAATTACATATCATATAGATATTTTGCCTACCAACAGAATAAGACTAAGTGTAGGCAATCTAATAAAACATAAATAATATATGGATGGAAGGACATCCATTAATGGCACCTAGTAATAACACTCCAGGGATAGGGATAGATATCTGAAATATACGAGTGAAACTAGCAGGATTCAAGTTCAGTACCCTGAAGCCTCAATGTGATTCACGAACGCTTCCTTCTTTCTGAAGACGAGATGGAAAGAAAAATAGAGGGAGTGAGAAACTTATAAAAAGAATCTCAGTAGGGTACTCACCTCATGATGCATTGTGTCATCATCATCGTCCCCAGGAACCTCGGGTTATTATGAAATAGTGAGCATGCTAAGATTGATTTATTAAGTTCGAAAATATACTTTACCGAGGTTCGTCGTTTTAATCATGCGTCTTATAATGCATCATAAACTTAGCATGTCATGTTTATAATGAACTTTTCCTTTCATATATAATAACATAGTTATGCATAAAATCACATCATATTCCTCATCATCATTTCATAATACTATGCATAGCAGAATATCATATTTCTCATCATCATCTCATAAATACTATGCATAGCAGAACATCATATTCACATAATGCATTTACTTAGTTTCTTAGGTGACTTAAAGTTACTTTCATCATCATTTTCCTGGGCCACCCTATACTCCACCCTTTTGGGAGTAATCTAGGTTATGAGCTCATACCTTGCTAGTCGTCACCAGCACATACTTATCCCTTTTGATAAGTAAAAATTTCGTCTCTACCCTTTTGAGAGAACAGACTGGGGCAAGAATCACCTTTTCACCGCCTATAGTTTGACGGGTCCAAAGGATCATTTTCTCATATATTTTGAGTCACCTTTAAGTCTTTGCATGTTATATCATAATACAATTCTTCATTCATAATCATCATAACATTTTCTCATTTATAGTCTTATGCCGAAATAATATATACCAACTGGAATCATGCATCTGGAGATTCCCAAAGAGAGGTGGGTCACAATGGACACGCTTAAATACCAAATCTTTCCTTAGCCAGAATCTTTCCAAATTGCACTCTTACAGGAATACACTTTCTTCCAGGAATAGAATATGTCTTTATTTCATGCATAAGTTTTCATTGTTTGCAACAACAACTATAACATACAAACCAGGGAATCAATCAATGACACCAAATTCTTAATAAGCATCAAATCACATTTTAAGTACACATAAATTACTAGCTTCCCATAAAATTCTTACAAAGTTTTAAAACTCTTTTAGAACTAATTCTTTTGTTAAACTTGAAAGAAGTCATAGGACTTTAGGCCTAAATTAACCATGGGACCGATTTATAACTTGAAAGAATGTTCATAATTAAATCTTTCACTTAAGATAAAAGGAGCAAGTCTTGAGCTTTAGAGATTTAGGTGACATCTTTGAATTATTACCATGCTATGCAACCTTATTTTAATCTTATCTTTATAAGGTGATAGCTTGGAATTATAAACATGATATGCAATTCCATTTCTTTATCTTTAAGATTTAAGGTGATAACTTGAAAATTAAACATGATGCAAGAACTTGTAATATAAACATGATGCAAGAAACTAGCGGCGTAATCCGCATAGGACCAGGAGAGGGAGAAGAGAATCTTAAGCCGGCGGTAGTCCGCATAGGACCGGTGAGGGAGATGAGAATTACATTTTTTTTAAGCTCCAATTCTCAAGACTTCTTAAAGAATAAATTCTTTAACTCCAATTATCTCATTTCTTTGCTTATGATTCATAAGCAAGTCTTTGAGCTCTAGGATTTTTAGGTGATGACATAAAATAAACATGCCATGCATTGACTCTTTTAGCCATTATAAAATAAAGTGAGAGCATAAAATAAACATGAGATGCAACTTCTTTATTATCTTTAGAGATTAAGTGACAACTTGAAATTTAAACATGAAATGCAAGCTTGGAAATTTAAACATGAATATGCAAGTTCATTTATTCATTCTTGAGAATTTAGTGATGACATAGAAAGTAAACATGGTTATGCAAGGCATAAACTTAAACATGGATGCAAGTTCATTTTATTTCTTTACTAGAGCTCCTCCAAGACTTTAGAGAAATATAAATTCAACCCAATATATCTTAGCAAGACAAAGTGAAAAATACATCTTTCAAGTTCTAAACTCAAGATCATAAAAACATCATAAAAATATTATTCTTTAAAGTTTTGCATCAAGTGGAACTTTCAAGCTTTAGAGGCCTAACTTGTGATGGATTCACAACCCACCCTCAAGGTCCTCATCATCAAGCCATCATCTTAGTCCCACCTAGGCCATATGGCTGAATTGTTCAAAGAAAAAGGAAGAAGAAAACCAAATGGAAAAACTAGAGAAAATCCATGAAATCATCATTTTGAACCAAGAACAACACTTAGCAAAGCATAGAAATAAACTTAAAAACAACTCCCTACCTAATCTGATTTGAAGGAAAGGAAGAGAACTTGGTTTCCTTGAGTGAAATGAAAGAAAATATTCTTGAAAACTTGAAGAAAGAATTCAGCCAAGAGGAGGAGGAAATGAGAGCTTTTGGTGCTCCTAAAACTAGAATTTGTGTAAGTTATGAACTAAGCATCTAAACTATCTTCAAGCATGCCTATTTATAGAGATTTTGCAGCTCATAAATGGACAAAGGAAGGAAAGAAATCTGACCAAAAATTAGAGAAAAAAATAAGGAAGAAAAATCATTTTGTTTGGTGGCTTAAAACATGGAATCATGTTTCCATGTTTTCATGATTCTTTGTTTTCATTCTTTGGATTTTTGTGTAATAATTTTCTGACTTATTACTCAATAATTTCGTGCATTACAGCCTTGTGGAAGAGGATTTTGTGTGTTCCATGTATTTTTTAGGTGTAGGCAAGGTATTCATGCAATTTAGAGAATTTACGGTTAAGGGTTTAAGTGAATTACTAAGCAATTTGGGTGTTTTAAGCAATTTTAGGTTCTAATCAATCTAAATAAATAATTTTGACTCTAGATTAGTAATTAGAATTTAATAAGCTTTAATTTGAGCCTAATATTGCTTAGGTTTCGTTAGACGAATCAAAAATCTCAAAATTTGTAAAACTACAGAAGAGGGGCAAAACGGTCATTTTACTTAAAAATTGCCCGAGACCACCGAGCTTAACCAATGGTTAATCATGGCTTAAAAACACCTTTTAACACATTTTAGTGAGGTTCGGGCTAAGTCGGCAAATCGGAAGTTAAAAGGGTAAGGGCGTTTTGGTCATTTCGCGTCGAAGCTCAAAATTAGGATTCTTCTCCTCTATTAACACACATAACACAAACAATCCCTTATTAACATCAAAACATCCCCTTGAGGATGGGTGGGGCCCACGATCCTCATTTTCTGAGTAAAATAACCTCAGGGCATTTTGGTCATTTTACACGTACAGAAAATTGGGGTTTGCAATACTTGCACGAATTGCTCCTAACTTCTCTTCTAACGTTATATTCCTTTATTAAGGATTGTTTGGTCTCAAATTTTATATAATATTTACCTAATTCGGTAATTCCTAATGATAGTAAAAATTACAGTAAAAATTGGGGCGTTACATTACTCCCCTCCTTAAAAAGAATTTCGCCCTCGAAATCGTTACCTGAGAATAGCTCGGATTGTTGCATATCTATTCAGCTTCCATGTAACTTCTTCGGTTTCATCTTGTCCCCATGCTACTTTGACTGGGTACAACCTTGTTCCTTAACCGCTTAATTTCGATTCTCGTGGGTGGTAAGTTAAACGTTAGGTCATCTCTTAATTGTACATGTTCTGGCTCTAGTACATGACTTGGGTCAGAATGATATTTCCTTAACTGGAGACATGGAAAACATCATGAAGGTTGGAGACTGGGTAGGGCTATATAGGCTACATATCCTATTTTGCTAAGGATTTCAAATGGACCAAGAAATCTGGGGCTCAATTTCTTTACTTTCATTGCTCGGCCTATGCCTGGGGGTGATTCTTAGGAACACATGGTCCCCTTCTTGAAAATCTAGCGTTTTCGCCGCTTGTCCGCATAGTTTTTCTGCGACTTTGAGGAGAATCTTATCCCTAATCTTCTTGATTTGTTCGTTTCCCTCACAATATGGTCCAAGTAGACTTTGCTCTCTGGGCTCATACCAACATAGAGGTGATTGACACTTCCGTCCATAGAGGGCCTCGTATGGTGCCATACCGATACTTGCATGATAACTGTTGTTATATGCAAATTCAATCAGTGGAGGTACTTATCCCAACTCTCTCTTTGATCTAAAACACAAGCCCTCAACATGTCCTCCAAAGTTTGGATAGTTCTTTCAGATTGACCGTCGTTTGGGGTGATAAGCCGTGCTCAAACACAGCTTGAACCAAACGCCTTCTGAAAGGCTCCCCAAAACCGTGACGTGAATCGCGGATCTCGATCCGAGATTATCGACGACTTTGTGTAACCTTACTATCTCCTTAATATAACCTGCTAACCTATCCAAGGAATAAGTCACCTTAATAGGTAAAAAGTGGGCTGACTTCAACCGATCCACTATTACCCAAATGGCGTCATGATTCGCTTGGGTCCTCGGAGTCCAGTTACAAAATCCATGGAGATACTATCCCACTTCCACTCGGGGATTGATAGGGGTTGCAACATTCCAGAGGGTCTTTGGTGCTCAATCTTCACCTTTTGACATACCAAGCATTTATTCACCCATGTGCACACATCCTTTTTCAATCCAGGCCACCAGAACATCTTCCTCAAATCTTGATACATCTTGGTGGCACCAGGATGGAGGGTGAAATGACTCTTATGGGCTTCCTCCAAAATATCCTTTCGGAGGTCACCACTAGCAGGTACACATATACGACCTTCAAACCTCCATAAACTATCATTCCCTTGGGTAAAACCTTTCAACTTATCAGCTCTTACCGCCTCTAAGGTCTCTTGAAATTCTGTATCTTTCCTTTGGGCTTGAGCAATTCTTTCCTTGAATTCACTTGTCACACTAAGGTGACAAGCTCTTATGCCCTTAGTGGTCAAGGTCATTCCTAGGTTGAGGTCTCTAAATTGCTCAATTAACTCAATCTCTTTCACCATCAAACGGGACACTTGTAAGGATTTCCTACTTAGGGCATCAGCTACAACATTAGCTTTACCTGATGATAGTTTAACCCGAAATCATAATCTTTTAAAAACTCCATCCACCTTCTTTGCCTCATGTTTAGCTCTTTTTGATCAAAGAGATATTTCAAACTCTTGTGATCAGAAAACACCTCAAACCTCACTCCGTATAAATGGTGTCTCCAAATCTTTAGAGCAAACACGACAGCGGCTAACTCAAGGTCATGGGTGGGGTAATTTGCCTCATGTGGCTTGAGTTGCCTCGATGCATAGGCCACCACTTGCCTATCCTGCATCAGGACACAACCCAAACCCTTCCTCGAAGCATCACAGGACACTTCGAAAGGCACATTGGGGTCGGGTAACACTAAAACAGGGGTTGAGGTTAGCTTGTGTTTCAGCTCTTGAAAGCTCTTTTCACACTCCGGGTCCATGAAAAAGAGGTGTTTTTCCTAGTTAGCTTAGTCAGAGGAAGGGAAATCTGGAAAATCCCTTGATAAACCGACGGTAATAACCAGCTAAACCTAAGAAGCTCCTTACTTCAGTACCGTGGTTGGTCTTTCCCAGTTTACAACCGTTTCCACCTTACTAGGATCTACAGCAATTCCTTTCTTAGATACTACATGCCCTAAAAATTTCACCTCATCCAACCAGAATTCACACTTAGAAAGCTTGGCATATAGTTTCTTTTCCTTAGGATTTCCAGGACTATAGTTAGGTGGCGTTCATGCTCCTCGTGGGTCTTAGAGTAGATGAGAATGTCATCTATAAAGACAACCACAAACTGATCTAAATAGGGTCTAAAGATCCTATTCATGTAATCCATAAAAATTGCCGAGCATTGGTTAATCCAAAGGACATTACTGCAAACTCAAAATGGCCGTATCGGACGAAAGGCCGTTTTTGGTATATCTTCATCTCTCACCCTAATCTGGTGGTAACCTGACCTCAAATCAATCTTAGAAAACACTGTTGCCCTTTAAGCTGGTCCATCAAGTCATCTATCCTAGGCAAAGGGTATTTGTTCTTCACTGTCACTTTATTCAATTGCCTATAGTCAACACACATCCTCATACTCCCATCCTTTTTCTTCACAAACAACACAGGGGCTCCCCAAGGTGACGCACTAGGTCTAACAAACTTTTTCTCCAATAAATCCTCCAATTGAGCTTTCAACTCGTCAACTCTAATGGGGACATCCTGATGGGGCTATGGATATGGGACCTACGGAAGCAATTCTATGGAAAACTCTATCTCTCTTGGGGAAACTCTGTATCTCATTGGAAATACTTCGGGATAATTTCTTACTATTATCTCATCGATACTTTGCTCAAAGTCTTACTCAGCAGCTAAGAAAATATAACCTTTACTCTCACCCTTACCACAGTCCATTTCTAATGTTATGTAAAGACTTATGGGTTTCTTAGGTCTAATGGGAACAGGAAGAAAGTAATGGTTTTCTCAGCAGTTAACAGGACACGGTTGGCTTCAAGCCAATCCATGCCAAGAATCACATCTAAACCTTGCATGGGTAAGCAAATGAGATCTAAAACAAATGATCTATTCTCAATAACAAAATGGCAATCTAAACAACATTTACAAGTCCTAACGGGTTTTCCAGGAGGGTAGAAACAATAAGGTCAAAAGGAAGCTCAGTTATATGCAAGTTAAGGGTTTTAACACACGAGTGGGAGATAAAAGAATGGGAAGCGCCAGAATCATACAGGACAATTAAGTTTCTACCATACATATTACACTTACCTTCCACGAGATTTCGTGACTTTGTCGTTTCAGCATTAACGGTGAATACCCTTCCTTGGTATTCCTGGCTTGGGATTGGGGTTGGCGGGTTCCTTTGCATTCTCCTGAGTAATGACCTGGTTTTCACACGGTAGCACACGTTTGTTCCCTCGACATGGCATGCTCCCATGATTCTTGCCGCACTTGGGACATTCCATGGATGGCACGGGTCGTGGAGGTGCTGCGGACCTCTTTGTGGTGCTTTCCCTTTATTGTTATTATTGTTGTTGTTGCGATTGTTGCTGGGATTATTATAGTTGTTGTTGTTGTTCGGTCTTCCTTGATGAAAGTTCCTTTGTGGCACTTGTGATCTTGATTGATGTGGAAATGGAGGTCGATTTTGCCTCTTGAACTGTTGACCTTGAGGTGTCAGCTTTTTATGATATTCTCAGACTTTGAAGTACCCAGCTTCTCCGCCCTTCTTCAATGATGCGGCATTTGTTGACTAAGGTAGAGAAATCCCTAATTTCCAAGTGCGCAACCTCCACATTAAGTTCTGCCTTTAACCCTGACTCGTATTTAATGCATTTCCAATACTCATCAGGGTTACCTTGGTACATCCTTGAGAACTTAATGAGTTCCTCAAATCTGCAGGATACTGAGCCACATTCATATTCCCCTGGACAAGTTGCATGAATTCAATGTCCTTAGCATTTCTAACCGACTGGAAAGTACTTCTCGTAAAAATGGACCTTGAATAATTCCCAATCAATGTCCACTTCGGTTGCCTCCAGGAGTCTTCGAACACCAGTCCACCAGAAGCCGGCATCACCCTCAAGCATGTGGGTGGCAAAAGTGACCTTCTGCTCCTGAACATGGAACTACAGCAAAGACCTTCTCAATATTCCGAATCCATTCATCTGCTACATTAGGATTCAGGGTCCCTTGAAAACAGGTGGATTCGCCTTACAAATTCCCCGAAACGAGCATGTTCGGAATTTCATGTCCTTGATTTATATTAGCTTGACGATTCTGATCCATCCGTTCCATCATCATTCTCATGGTCCTTGCTACGTCGCGAAGTGCTTCAGCGGTCTCATTATCTTGGTTATTCTTGCGCTCCTAGTCCGTTGTCGTCGTGCCATTGGTCCCTATACACACAAAACAGGCAACACTGAGGTGATCAAGCCCAATATTCCATGCAAAGTGAGCAAGTTACCATGGCACTTTCAACATACAGGAGTCATGTATTTCTAATCCTCAAGCTCATCCTAATGATAAACATCTACACATGACATTACTAACGTATTATGCTTTAGAAGCATAGTCAGTCCAATCCTCAGGCTCGTGAGACTAAACCTCTGATACCAAAATGTAACACCCTAATAATTAACCCAATACACCTAGGAGTATCTGATTAATTACTAGACTTTACTCTTTGCTTCAGTTCCTTAATCATGCTTTGAAAATACTTAGTGAAATTACGAGCCATTTTTTTTTTAAACATAATTGAAAACGTGAGCCGCGCTTAACGTGAATGATTTAGCAAAATTTAAAAGACACATAGGAATTTACAAACATCACATCATAATATATTGGCTCCATCATACAGCATCCATAATTACATATCATATAGATATTTTGCCTACCAACAGAATAAGACTAAGTGTAGGCAATCTAATAAAACATAAATAATATATGGATGGAAGGACATCCATTAATGGCACCTAGTAATAACACTCCAGGGATAGGGATAGATATCTGAAATATACGAGTGAAACTAGCAGGATTCAAGTTCAGTACCCTACCTCAATGTGATTCACGAACGCTTCCTCTTTTCTAAGACGAGATGGAAAGAAAAATAGAGGGAGTGAGAAACTTATAAAAAGAATCTCAGGGTACTCACCTCATGATGCATTGTGTCATCATCATCGTCCCCAGGAACCTCGGGTTATTATGAAATAGTGAGCATGCTAAGATTGATTTATTAAGTTCGAAAATATACTTTACCGAGGTTCGTCCCTTTAATCATGCGTCTTATAATGCATCATAAACTTAGCATGTCATGTTTATAATGAACTTTTCCTTTCATATATAATAACATAGTTATGCATAAAATCACATCATATTCCTCATCATCATTTCATAATACTATGCATAGCAGAATATCATATTTCTCATCATCATCTCATAAATACTATGCATAGCAGAACATCATATTCACATAATGCATTTACTTAGTTTCTTAGGTGACTTAAAGTTACTTTCATCATCATTTTCCTGGGCCACCCTATACTCCACCCTTTTGGGAGTAATCTAGGTTATGAGCTCATACCTTGCTAGTCGTCACAAGCACATACTTATCCCTTTTGATAAGTAAAAATTTCGTCTCTACCCTTTTGAGAGAACAGACTAGGGGCAAGAATCACCTTTTCACCGCCTATAGTTTGACGGGTCCAAAGGATCATTTTCTCATATATTTTGAGTCACCTTTAAGTCTTTGCATGTTATATCATAATACAATTCTTCATTCATAATCATCATAACATTTTCTCATTTATAGTCTTATGCCGAAATAATATATACCAACTGTAATCATGCATCTGGAGATTCCCAGGAAAGAGAGGTGGGTCACAATGGACACGCTTAAATACCAAATCTTTCCTTAGCCAGAATCTTTCCAAATTGCACTCTTACAGGAATACACTTTCTTCCAGGAATAGAATATGTCTTTATTTCATGCATAAGTTTTCATTGTTTGCAACAACAACTATAACATACAAACCAGGGAATCAATCAATGACACCAAATTCTTAATAAGCATCAAATCATATTTTAAGTACACATAAATTACTAGCTTCCCATAAAATTCTTACAAAGTTTTAAAACTCTTTTAGAACTAATTCTTTTTGTTAAACTTGAAAGAAGTCATAGGACTTTAGGCCTAACTTAACCATGGGACCGATTTATAACTTGAAAGAATGTTCATAATTAAATATTTCACTTAAGATAAAAGGAGCAAGTCTTGAGCTTTAGAGATTTAGGTGACATCTTTGAATTATTACCATGCTATGCAACCTTATTTTAATCTTATCTTTATAAGGTGATAGCTTGGAATTATAAACATGATATGCAATTCCATTTCTTTATCTTTAAGATTTAAGGTGATAACTTGAAAATTAAACATGATGCAAGAACTTGTAATATAAACATGATGCAAGAAACTAGCGCGTAACGCATAGGACCAGGAGAGGGAGAGAGAATCTTTAAGAGCGGTAGTCCGCATAGGACCGGTGAGGAGAATTACATTTTTTTTAAGCTCCAATTCTCAAGACTTCTTAAAGAATAAATTCTTTAACTCCAATTATCTCATTTCTTTGCTTATGATTCATAAGCAAGTCTTTGAGCTCTAGGATTTTTAGGTGATGACATAAAATAAACATGCCATGCATTGACTCTTTTAGCCATTATAAAATAAAGTGAGAGCATAAAATAAACATGAGATGCAACTTCTTTATTATCTTTAGAGATTAAGTGACAACTTGAAATTTAAACATGAAATGCAAGCTTGGAAATTTAAACATGAATATGCAAGTTCATTTATTCATTCTTGAGAATTTAGTGATGACATAAAATAAACATGGTTATGCAAGGCATAAACTTAAACATGGATGCAAGTTCATTTTATTTCTTTACTAGAGCTCCTCCAAGACTTTAGAGAAATATAAATTCAACCCAATATATCTTAGCAAGACAAAGTGAAAAATACATCTTTCAAGTTCTAAACTCAAGATCATAAAAACATCATAAAAATATTATTCTTTAAAGTTTTGCATCAAGTGGAACTTTCAAGCTTTAGAGGCCTAACTTGTGATGGATTCACAACCCACCCTCAAGGTCCTCATCATCAAGCCATCATCTTAGTCCCACCTAGGCCATATGGCTGAATTGTTCAAAGAAAAAGGAAGAAGAAAACCAAATGGAAAAACTAGAGAAAATCCATGAAATCATCATTTTGAACCAAGAACAACACTTAGCAAAGCATAGAAATAAACTTAAAAACAACTCCCTACCTAATCTGATTTGAAGGAAAGGAAGAGAACTTGGTTTCCTTGAGTGAAATGAAGAAAATATTCTTGAAAACTTGAAGAAAGAATTCAGCCAAGAGGAGGAGGAAATGAGAGCTTTTGGTGCTCCTAAAACTAGAATTTGTGTAAGTTATGAACTAAGCATCTAAACTATCTTCAAGCATGCCTATTTATAGAGATTTTGCAGCTCATAAATGGACAAAGGAAGGAAAGAAATCTGACCAAAAATTAGAGAAAAAAATAAGGAAGAAAAATCATTTTGTTTGGTGGCTTAAAACATGGAATCATGTTTCCATGTTTTCATGATTCTTTGTTTTCATTCTTTGGATTTTTGTGTAATAATTTTCTGACTTATTACTCAATAATTTCGTGCATTACAGCCTTGTGGAAGAGGATTTTGTGTGTTCCATGTATTTTTTAGGTGTAGGCAAGGTATTCATGCAATTTAGAGAATTTACGGTTAAGGGTTTAAGTGAATTACTAAGCAATTTGGGTGTTTTAAGCAATTTTAGGTTCTAATCAATCTAAATAAATAATTTTGACTCTAGATTAGTAATTAGAATTTAATAAGCTTTAATTTGAGCCTAATATTGCTTAGGTTTCGTTAGACGAATCAAAAATCTCAAAATTTGTAAAACTCACAAAGAGGGGCAAAACGGTCATTTTACTTAAAAATTGCCCGAGACCACCAAGCTTAACCAATGGTTAATCATGGCTTAAAAACACCTTTTAACACATTTTAGTGAGGTTCGGCTTCGCACGCAATTGGAGTTAAAGCGTAAGGGCGTTTTGGTCATTTCGCGTCGAACTCAAAATTAGGATTCTTCTCCTCTATTAACACACATAACACAAACAATCCCTTATTAACATCAAAACATCCCCTTGAGGATGGGTGGGGCCCACGATCCTCATTTTCTGAGTAAAATAACCTCAGGGCATTTTGGTCATTTTACACGTACAGAAAATTGGGGTTTGCAATACTTGCACGAATTGCTCCTAACTTCTCTTCTAACGTTATATTCCTTTATTAAGGATTGTTTGGTCTCAAATTTTATATAATATTTACCTACGGAATTGGTAATTCCTAATGATAGTAAAAATTACAGTAAAAATTGGGGCGTTACACTTTAATTCTCAAAAACCCCAAATCTTCCCACTCTAATATGAAGCCTCCTTGAGAAACAACCTAGGTTGTGCTTGCTACATTTTTTGCAACTTAGCACTTTATAAATTTTAATTTGTCAGTCGCGACGTTCGCATCAAGTATCATGCTGGAAGCTACTTGTGCCAATAAGTAAAACCATCATACTCTATAACTATCATGCCTAGAATCAAATGGAGCTTTAAAAACTCCCATTATCTATGCTCTCTGATATGAACCTCCAAATGAAGGCTTCCTTGAATTGTTCCAAGGGAGGCTAGCCATCCATCCCTCTAAACTCTGATCCAATCTTGCTAGCCTTCCAGTTGGAAGCTAGCCAACTTCACCAGCTCTCTAAGAACAATGAATGACACCAATTATCTCCACTTCCTTGAAATTCTTGGGATCTCATTCATAAGACGCGTGAAGGTGGGTCATGTCTTGAAGCAGCAGGGCTAAGTGTCAATATCTTGACTAGAGGCGCTGTGAGTCACCTCTAGCCCCTGGTCATCACATCTATCAAGTTTGCTACCATCTCTTCAAAAGCTCAGGCGAGCACTCACTGATGCGTCACTCCTACGCGACGAGAGGCATGAAAGGGTATTCCAGTGGCATGCACACATTGAAAGGAGGATATATAACAAGATCATGAGTGCCAAGAAAAGACAAACTCTTATTGAAACTAGACATGACTGACTATTCCTAAAGGCCTCAAATAGCACTACATCAATGCAAATGAGTGCACTTCCATTACATAGATATCATGTTATTTATGGACACTTGCTCCAGCAAATGGGGAAAACCTATGCTAATCCACTTTGTCATGACATGCCTATGGAACGTGACGGCACATGAGGGATTGAGTCCCAGAAGCCTCATAATAATGACTAATATGCATAATTAAATCAAATATAATCAAAATGTCTCAAGTTCAACTATAATTCCATAATCTAAAATATTTCTAAACATAAATCCTGAATATAAAGTTAAAATCCATAAGGCCGAAGCCAAACATAATAAATAAATGGCTAAAATTCTAAAATAATTTAAAATAATATAATACATGTTCGGGATATACCTACACAATTACTAGAACACTACTAAACTAACATAACCTATAAGCTTCACTCTAAAGCGAAGCCAAAAGAAGTTGCAAGCACTATTGGGGAGGATCTTTCATGCAGCTAAAATAAATAGTATATTGTGAAAAGGGGAAAAAGAGGGGTGAGTTCATCAAAACTTGAATGTGGGCCCTCACTCATAACCCACATGGGGGAGCAACAAAAATGCATAACATATATATGCAACTGATAAAAACATTTTATATATTTAGATACATATTTTTATCCTGAAATAACAATTTGTCCAAAAGCATACCAATAATTCAAGAAACATGAATTAATCCTGTACATAAATATCTGAGTTGAATAGCTGAATCTAACCAATGACTAATCTAATGGGCACCTAACTAGGTCCCATAAATGGACACCTCACTAGGTTCCTTGTAAATGTGCTAGTCCTCTAACAACCACTGGTACCAAAGTTAACGATCAATAGTAGCTATTAACTCGCTTATATTTCTCACTATTTATTGGCTAAAACTAATAGGAACAAATTAACTGTTCATATAAAATTAGGATTCATGAAATTTTCTAAATGATAAAACAAATCTATAATCATACATACAACAAGTATGGTCCCATGAGTTTTCCAAAATAATAATTTGTCATAATAACTTTAAAACAATAATTTTCTAAAATTTCTATAATCCATAAAGCCATATTCTTGGCATAAATTATTCTAAAATTTCATAAATAATTCACATAATGGAAAAAAATAATAATGACCAAAAGTATGGCCATGAGTTTAAAGCTCACCATTGGTAGGAAGTGTACTTCAACTGACAACTTGATCTTAGGGAGTATGAATGGCACCGGTAATTGCCAAACAATATAATGAAAATATAAACAATTTGATTTAATCACCCAAACTGAGTTTGGAATGATAAGGAGGAAGAATGGTGAGAGAAACCATGACAGTCTGGAACTCACAGACTAGATGAAAAGGAGAGGAATTGGCTAAATTCCATGAAGATCACTACAGGAGAGATTAATCAAAGAAAATTGAGAGAATCACGTTTTTCTCTCAGGGAAAAATCCTTGATTGGCTAGGGTTCATAGAAATATTTGAAGAGTATCTTGATATGTTAAAAATATACTAGGAGTATAAAAGAAACTCCACGCGATACTATTCTGTAACATCCCTGCCGCTTATGGATTGACGTCCCCACAAACCAACATAGGTCTTTTCAACGCGCTTGTCCTCACTCACACGTTTCCTGGAAAATTTCCTAAAGGTCACCCATCCAAAAATTACCCCAAGTCAAGCACGCTTAACTGGAGTTCTTTCATGATGGGTTCCGAAGAAAGA
>JAMLFY010000479.1:0-33023 GCA_030441495.1 Dalbergia oliveri | reverse complement strand
ATTAGTATACCTTGAAACAAATGTTCCATTAGTAGGGGCTTTCTTATGAAAGTTTAATTTCGATACACTAAGGGTATGTTTTTTAAAGAGTAAAAAAGAGGGTAAATTTTCCATGAATGAGATTCATGTGTAATTTTATACATAGAGCTCATCCATGAAAATTTACACCATATTTTTACCCTCTAACCAAACATACCCCTGTGTAAAATAATTTTACACTATCATCTAATCATGTATTGCCACATAAGTCACTAAAAAAAGACAGGTAAATTATGATGGTTAAAGTAGGGAAGTCTTCTGGAACCGCCATAATATATGTGAATTTAAGGCGGTTAGGCGGTTTTGTTAATGCGCACAATTTTAGTGAAAAATGGCGGTTGGAGGGTATATTAACGTGGGTTGCCATTTCAGCCCTTTAAAGAAATTAAAACTTAAAAGCAATAAAAGGGGATTAGGGATTATCTCTTACTCAACTCTCAAGCCTCATGCTTCTTCCTCATCTCATCTTCTCTCCCAAAAGGCGTCGCCCGCTGAGCAAACCACCGTCTGCCCTTCCGTCGATGCCACTACCTCGCTCCATGATGCAGTGACCCCGCTTCCGTGATGCCTCGCCGCATCAAGCTCGCCAGCAGTGGGCCAGGAGGTCACTGCAATCTCCAGCGACGCCCATCCCCCTCCCTCTCGACCCTAAGCGCCCTCAAGTCTGAACATGAACAACAACAACGATGCCCCTCCTTCTTCGTCATTTAGTGACTTTGCATAGTTCTTTGTTCCCTTGATGCGGCTAGCAGGGTGAATAGGTTTTGGATTGTTTGGTTTGATTATTGGAACCAAAAATTGGAATATAATTGTAACACCTAACTCTTAACCTCATACACTCAAGTCGCATTCGGTTAGTTATTAGTTGTTACATTTGTTTCAGATCTTGACTTACTTTTCTTTAAAATATGAGTAATAAAACACGACCAAATTTTTCTTTTTGAACTTAAGACTTAAAATGCGAGCCGCGCATGCGCATAGATCTGACTATTAAACGTAAAACATAACAATAAATACACGTCATCATATCAACCGTGAATAAACCATAGAATAATCACAACATAAATTATAATAGTATATCATAATCATAACATAACAACGATGTCCTTATAAATATAAGGACACCTAGGGGTATCAATTACACCAAACAACTTTAACTAATGCAAAATAATGATAACAAGGCTAGACTAGTCTTCATGCTTCGCTGCACCTTTGATCGAACTAGATAACGTGATTCCTATGCCGCGCCTCAAGGAAGATCACGAATATCCACATCAATCTGGAGACAACATGGAGGAAAAACAAAGGGGTGTAATACTTATACAAGATTCTCGTGGGCCCGCCTTTAACACAAGTGTCATCGCGTTGGCCCTGAGCCACTTCTAGTTTCATTATGAAGAGGTGTGTGCGGGTATAGGTTCAGTTTTAATTTGTCAAATCCTATTATCCAAAGTGGGTTTCTTTTAGCATGAGTCTTGATGGTATGAATGCAAGATATTTTATGTATGCATGGCAATGCTTAAGCATGACATCACATCCTCAATATATACCACTTAATCACAAGCACCAATGGAACAACCACAAAACATATGCATGCGCGTCTTTTACTTTATCATAATTGAACTCTTCGAGTTCCTTTCTTAACTTTTTTTTTTCCATTTTTCCACCTTCATCATAGCCACCAAAATCCACCCGAACATGCCGCCCCACGACTTCCACAGCCACCAAAACTCCAAACACACCCATCGTCTAGGAATAAGCTCATCCTAACTAGCCATCGCTAGATTTATATGGGGAAAAGAGGGGGAATCGCATCCTTTCTTGGATCACCCCGACAACCCTTAACTCTGAAGTCATAAGAATCATTTCCACTTTATCATATCTGTATGGATGCAACATGAGCATACAACCATAGAACATCATATAACATATCCTCTATTCATGTCTCATATTTCTCATGCATTTTAAACATAGCGTACCATATCATCATATAACAACATGCCACACATCCATACATTCTCATACTCATAGTATTTAAAACATTTACATACATCAAAACAATACTCACTCGATCTCATTCTCACATCGCACCTCCTTATCTTAAGATATCTTATGCTTTGGCCCTTATTGGTCTTAAACTTGTGTTCTAATTATCCTAGCACTCATTATAAATCGTTATAACACCTAAGGGATCTATACAATTTTCACTAAGATTTATGTTCACTAATATATCCAAACAACATTGCATCACTTAGGAGAAAATTATCATACGCCTAGAGGGTCCTAGAATCTCCGTCTTTGACCCTTTCTAAGTTTCATCTTTGCCTAAGGCTCTATAATCAATTCCTAAACCAATTATGAGGGATTCCTACACATATCCACTAATTATAAGCCATTTTTCTTAAGTTCAATTATGCTGGAACAGAATTTATAATTTGTGTATCTAAGTGTTCTAGAATTCACATTTTAAGTCCTTTCTAGTTACTTGTTCTTTCCTAACTCCTAAATCGTCCCTTGCTTCACTCAAACATAATTTTACACATTTTAACACCATAAAACAGAATTTATACAGTGGCCAATTGCACAAGGCAAAACCAAAAACATGAACATCATATAATCACATAATCTCATGATTTAAAAACATGAGTTACTAGTTTCTCTTGGAATCATTTTAGGAACTCAAAACTCTTTAGAAATCAATTCCTCTCATTAAAATCATACATAAATAGGTAAGGTCAGTAGCTAATTTATTTAGCTCAAGGAATAGATTTAAAATATAGAACTTTGTTTATAAGGTTCTTTAAATACACCTAAGCTTAGAAAAATTCCAAGACATAGACTATGGGCACTTATGATTAGATGAACTCATTTCAAGTCCATCATCATCATCACAAGGCCGAAATGGCATTCTTGAAATGCCTCCATTTTCTAAAACTTTATGTGAGATACTTGGGAAGTCTTTGAGCTCTAGAATATTTAAGTGATGGCATAAACTTAAACATGTTATGCACTTATTTTACTCTTCATTAGAAAATAAAGTGAGAGCATAAAATAAATATGAGATGCAACCTCATTATTATCTTTAAAGATTAAGTGATGACTTGAAATATAAACATGAAATGCAAGCTTGGAAATTTAAACATGATAATGCAAGTTCATTTAGTTATTCTTGAGATTTTAGTGATGGCATCAAAATAAATATGCTATGCAAGGCATAAACATAAACATGAGTGCAATTTCATTTTATCTTAACTAGAGTTCTTACAAGACTTTAGAGGAACATTACAACCTTAACCCAATATGTATCTTAACAACATAAAGTGAGCTTTAGAGTTCTTAGCACCAAGTCTTCAAAGAAGCCTTTGGTTTGAACTTCATCATCAAGCTCAAGAAAATGGACACAAAGCTCAACACTTTGTCTAAACAAACATACAAAGAACTAAGTTATATTCTTTATTTTATTGCTCATGGGCTTCAATCTAGAGTGAAACTCTTAGAACGGCGACCAACTTTAAGGTTGGCAAGGGTAAGCTTAGAGCTCTTTGAAAACATATGATTAATTTTCTTAACAAAACTTTTGTGATCTACTTAACATTTTTACAAACTTTGTTCAAACAAAGGAAAAGGAAACCGAAACCATTCAAGGAAAAAGGAAAAAGAAAATTGAAACCTTTGAGGGAGAAAAGAAAAGAAAAGAAACATAAGCAAGAAAAAAAGGAAAGGAAAACACAAGCATGTATGGTCCAAGACCAAGTTGTTTCAAGCTTTAGAGGTTTCTAACATGGCATCACAAGACCATTATCTTGAAACCTCATCATCAAGCTAAAGTTTTCTCAACCAAAGGCCCTAAGGCCGAAATGAAGAAAGGAAAAGGAAAGGTTTGAAAACCAAGAGAAAACTAGAACTTTTCTTAAAGAAAAACAAGTAAAACTTTGAAGACAAACCCCTACCTAAGGAAGTCTTAAAAGAAATGAAAGAAAGCTTGGATACTTGATGAAATGAGAAACAAAATCTTCTCTTGATGGCAATAAGAATTCGGCCAAGGGGAGGACACAAGGAAGATGAATTTTCCTTGAGAAAATAAGCTTAGAAATGAAAAGTTTGAGTGTTTAAGAGATGGTTTGAGGTGAGAGAGTGGTTTGTGGTGGTGGGAGGATTCTTTGAGGGAGGAAAAAGATGAGCAAGATGAAGAGAACTTTGAGAGAAAATGAAAGAAAAAGCAAGAGAACTAAACTTGGCAAAGCTTCTAAAGTGTAACCAAGTTTTTCCAAGCTTGGTATTTATAGAAAATTAACACAATGGTGGCTGATTGGAGGGAGGATGGTTACGGCTTCATGGCCAAAGGGAGAGGAAAATATCTCTTGATTGGTATGGTTGTGAGTGTGGGCAAAGCATGGTGAGGTATGGCTTCAAGTATGGTCCAAAGCATGGTCTTTGGAGTGAAGAAAAATCAAATTGTGATGGAATTGAGGGGAGGAGTGTTCGGCCACTTTATGTGCAGCCAAGGGAGGAATGATTTGTTCATGTAATTGTGGTTTAGTGATGTGTTTAGGTGTTTCTTTGATTAAGTTTTATTAGGAGTTGTAAGAAAGTGTTTAGGTGAGGTAATGGCTAATTAAGGTTGTCAAGACTTGATTAGGAGGGTAATCTTGCTAGATTAATAATTAAAAACCATTTTTTTAGTCAAATGAGGTATGGGCACAATTCCTTAATTTAAGGAATTGGAGAGAGAAAATACTATTCAAGATTCCATGACTAAGAATCTTAAATTAAAGAATGTAATTAGAGTTTAACTAAGTAATCTTAGGTTTTAATTAACCTTAATAAATTATTTTGACTTGAGATTAATTATCAAAAAAATTTTTACTGAAATAATATTGCTTAGGTTTGCTTAATTACGTCATTAGGCTCATGTACACTATTTTAGGGGAAAATGGAATTTTACTAAAACTCTGGAACTACCCGGGCTTAACTGTTGTTAAACTTCACTTAAAAACATCGTTTAAAACCTTTTGGTAAATTCCAGGTTCAATTGGCATGTAAAACGATGACAAATAGCCATAGGGGCGTTTTGGTAATTTCACGTGTCGAAACTCAAAATGAGATTCTCCCTCTATTACCACACATAATACATATAATCCCCTATCAACATCAAAACATCCCCTCAAGGATGGCTTGGACCGGCAATCCTCATTTTCCGTAAAATGACCTTAGGGGCTTTCATTTTTGTATATCTGAAAATCAAGGTTACAATGTTTTGGGTTGTTTGGTTTGATTATTGGAACTTAAATTGGGAGCACAAAGTGTAGAATTGCTAGTGGATTGTGCTCAAAACCTAGTAAGTATTGATTTCCCTTGGTCTTTTCCTTTTCTTCCTCCTTCTGAATTTTATTTCATTGCCCTGAAATGGAATTTTTTGTTTATCTTTTACCTGATGATGGAGGGAGGGGGCCCAACAATGGTGGCTAAGAAGGACACTTAAGGCAGGTGATGGTGAGAGAGGGTGAGATCTGCTGCCTTCCTCCTCCTTCCTCTCTCTCTTTCTTAATTAGTCATCTCTTAGTTTTGGCTTATCTGTGATTGTTTGGGTTATGGTTTTGTTGGTTGTTTTAATGATTGTGGTGATATTTTTGAATTTTTGATTTTATCTTGTATATTGGGTGGGACTATTTTTATTGGCGAACGAGTTTGTTTGAAGTGGCAATGGATTTGCTTGGATTGGCATTGGTCACTAGTTTTTTTTTTTTTCATGGGATTGAGATTGGCACTTGATTTTTCCTTTTCTGTTGGAATATAGATTACAAAAGTATTTCTAGAATGGTTTTATTCTTTTTATGATTCATTGTTTGATTTGGTCCATTTTAATGTTGGCTTAGGATGTTTAGAGGATGAGGCATTTGCCTACGAGGGCTCTGCATTTCTAACGACTAGAATATCAAGGTTAACAATAATTTCTAATGACTAGGAAATTTGAGGTCCCATTTGTTTAGACTTCAATTGTGCATGCTTGGCTTTATCTAGGTGACACTGGAACAAGTAATTTAATTTATATGTAGGAATTGGATATGTATTAGGAAAGATTTCTTTTCTTTATGATGTAGATAAGGAATGCTCATAGGGAAATAAATAATGATTGCCACAACAAACAAGATGGAATTACAATCTAAGTTAATTCAGCATCATTAGGTAGAAGAATCATCCAAAAACAAAAAGAAATGGAATCAAGTAGGATTTCTATGTACGTGGTAGAGATGTGGAAATAGCTAGGTGCAAGCTAAGTGTACCTTGCCTTTTAAACAATATATCAATGTGAAAAAGTGCAGACTACATATTTCTCTTCAACATGATGTGTTAAATAATTTCTAGTACTAGACCACAAAGTCCCCGACCATAGTATGATGACGAAGTTTATCCCCACCTAAATGTATCTCCATGAAAAAGAAAAAAAATAGACCACAAAGCTATCGATTACCTCTTCTGTTACTGACTTATAGGTTCTTGTCATTATATCTTGTGAAGAACTATGTAATTCCCTTAATTAACAAGATCCTGAAGAAAATGAAAGTAGTTTATTGATCAATAATCCAATCATATGTCATTGCGTAATGAAATTATCTTGTCATCACTCCGAAAATCTAGAAAAGTTGTTGTGATGGCTTCCTCCTTAGTTCATTATTAGGTGCTCAATTCGCTAAAGCCTAAAGCTTGGATGTATGGTGTCTTGTCACCATTATCTTCCTTTTGTGTCATTCTAATTATTGTTGGATCTTGCTTTATGCCTTTATCTTTGTGTGTTTGAAAACCAAAAATGGGGTTGGCAGAGGACTTGATTTGGTTGTTGGCAAGCTTGATTTAAGGAGGAGAAGTTATTATTATTTTTTTATGAAAATTTTCATTGCTGAAATTTTCAGGAGCTTTAGTGGTTGTGAATAAAGTATTGTGTTGCTAAAAGTTTGGGCTTTGATCTTTCCTTTTGTCCCGTTTTATTTTTCAGCTAGCATTGGGTATGTTTGGGATGTAGTTTTGTCTTATTTTTACTGGAAAGATGATGGGGACTGCATCATGAGGGTTGTGTCATGTAAAATTGCTGGAATTTTATTTTATTTTGCTTATTTCTTTTGTTGAGCTCTAAAAGTGTTATTAAAATTTTCTGGTTGCATTAAGGCATATATATATATATATGTGTGTGTGTGTGTGTGTGTGTGTGTGTGTGTGTGTGTGGCGTCTTGTAGAAAGAGATGGTAAAGGGCCTTTGTCTTTTCTTGGTTTCATGTTCAAGAATGCATTTTTTTTAATTAACTTCCAGTTGTTGTATTCTTTCGTGCTTCACAAAGATGAGTTTTTGATACCTTAGTTCACATATTCATGCTTGAATTTTAATGATGATAGTGTTACACGTGTATACACCTTAGTTCACATATTGCCTAACATTTTTAATGTTTTAAGTTAGTTCTAATGCTTTAGAATTAAGTCTAATAAAGAAGTAACATACTAGAAGTCTCATTAAAACATAGCGCAAGTGCTGTTGGGTCTTCAATCTTGGTTTTTTTTAATTTCAAGGGCAAAGATTAGTTGATTCAATTTCATATAGGCCACGTTAAAATTTTATGGCTGCTAAAATGTTCTTATGGAGCTCTAATCTATGTGTATGTTTTCATTTGGCAGGTATAGTGATGGGGCTTTGATCTTTAATAAATGATTTGGCATATGGCTTGTAGAATTTAATGGTGTTTAAGACTAAAGAACTACTTTAATGATTGAGTATGCTGGAATTCATTTCCAGTCCTTGAAACTCTTACTTAAAGAGGTGGTTTTGGTCTTTAAAAAATAAAAAGGGATACGACCTTGTCTTCATGATTTGTAAAGCATTTGCATTCTGCATGTCTGACCTTTAAGCTTCATGAATATTGCTTATGAATGTCAATTAGCAACTTTTATTACATTCATACTATTTGGTTGTTGTTGCTATTATGATGTCCTAGTAATACTCATAAATGAAGTTTTCCTTAATATGCAATACAAGCATCAAAACTCCACGTGCCTATGATTTTGGATGCTATATATATATAGGTGTTGGAATCATTTTAACACCTTTTAGTTGCCTCAAGTTCTTCCTTTGCTTTCCTTCTTCCTTCTCTATTTTTATTTCTTCATTGTTTGTTGCTGTAAATTCTGGTTTGGAAGGGTAAAGGGTGAAAATATGAAACGTTCATGTTGGAATGTGTAGATACATGCGTAGAAAAATTTATATCTCTTTAGCCTTACATTCTTGAACACTTTCAACACTTTTCTAGCCATTTAGAGGGCTGTTGTAGTGCTAAAATGAATGGAATTAAGGGTGTTTCTTTTATGTAAGAAAATGATGTATGAGGATGGGAATTAGATATCAAAGTGTAGGAATTTAATTGGAGGTTGTGGTTCCTTGGATACATACTCAAGGGTTGTGTTCTTTCCATGATATTTTGAAGAACTAAGTATTAGAAAATTTTCTAGCAACTATAGTTCAATGATAAGTGATATTTTATGATTCTAAATAAGGAGTCTTGGTTGACTTGAGTACTCTAGTAATTAGATGTTTAAATGTGTTCTTTTGGCTGTTAAATGTCCACCAAATTGGTGTTAGATTGCTAAAATTTTCCAGGATATTATTTCCTCTCATAAAGTGGCAATTTGGACTCCTGATTGCATCCTTGACTTGTGATTTGTGTACAAGTGTTAAAGTGTGATGAACATGCATTTGGATTAAGTATTAGTCTTTTCCACCATTAGTTCAACCAATTATTACAAATTAATTAGTTTTTTCCACATATTCGTCATATTAAAGCTACTATCATAAATAAGGAAATCTGATACTAAATATTTTTATTACTAACTTATCATTCTTTTATTTGTTCTTTCTTTTATTCATGATTATTGGAACTTTTATTTTTTTTAAATTGGTGTTGCAATTATGGTGGTTTAAAATTGTTGTAATAAATAGTTTTAAAATTTTTTAAAAATATTTCACTGCAAATTGTGCAGTTTCAAACCGCCATGATTATTTTTTTTTTAAAACATTACCACAAATTGCGGCGGTTTCAAACCACCATAATTTATTTTTAAAAATATTTCATTAATTGCGGGGTTATACGGGGTGATTGTGGCGGTTTTTTTATAACCACCGTAATTTTAGGCGTTGGTAATTACGTGGTTCCTTGAATTGCCATTTGCTGAAAAATGGCGGTTATGACGCCACATTTACCCAAAAAAAAAAAAACTCGCCATAATTTACCTTTTTTTTTTGTAGTGAGTAAAGATAATTAATTCTCACACCCATACATTGAACATGATGTTTAGAAATCCATAGAATTTAACTATCAGGGAATTAAATTGAATTTCATGCTTTGGAAACAATTTAAATGAAGGAATTGAAATCCTATGGAAATTGAAATCTAACAAAACTAAGAAATTGAAATCCAACAAATGGAAACACCAACATAACTTTACTTGAATATAATATTTTGTTACCAACCTATTACTGAAAGATAAAATAGTAAAAATAATTAAATTAATTTATTTTTAGACCCATTCAAATCAATGAATTCAATTCAATTCTTTAATTTACTGATTCATTCTAAACATAAGAATTCAATTCAACATCAAATTCAATTCTTAAATTTAACTTTATCTCATTAAAAGTTTGTAAATGGCCTGGAAAAGTCATGGAAAGGTTGAGCCTTACACCGTATAGAATTTAAACTTTTCTTACAAAGTAGGTAATTCCGTTATGTCTAAACTATCATAATCATAGAAAAGCAAAAAAGAAATCCAACATTGAAGCTATAGGATCCAATCTCCAACGCACATCTCCATCTATCACATTTTTGTCTCCAATAACTCCAACATCATATTGTAATGAACAAAGAAACCTTGACACAAAACTATTAATTAGTCGGGGAACAAGAGGAAGAGGAAGAGTAGAGAGACAAGCATTTCTTGACAACACAGGAGTTTAGAAACCATGGTGAGAGGTTCTCACGCCACCTATGGCTATGGATCTCGTGTATTTCCTTCATGTCAATGTCCATCCTGTAACTTGTTTTTACCTTCCTGGTGTTGCACCCCAGGATTTCCACAAGGTCAATTTTTCTTTTTTTTTTTACCATTCACAAAATGCTCGTGCATCACACTTTATTGTTGTATTTGCATGTTCGTAAAATTTTCATTGATTTCCGTGTCAAATTAGTACCTTGGGTCTTGTTTTCCACGATATACATTGTTTTTTTCCGTTTTGGTTTGAGACTTAAGATCTTTCTTGTTCGGCTTTGGAATTCTGGGTAATGATGATTTTGGTTTGTTGAATACCTTTCCTTTACGTGAGTTTCGAGATCCAACTATTTTTAATAGTAGTAGTTAATGTGTCGACCACCATTCTACTTGATCTCTTCTACGTTATTTCATTTTTTTTCCTGTTACTATTGATTTTCATTTACTGAGGAGTGAGGACTGAAGAATTTACGTTTGAAGTTCATTTGATGGATTTTAATTGATTTGTGATGAAAGTGATTTTCATGAATATATTACGATAATTCTACTTTTATCATGCAACGGAGGAAGGAGATATAGGAATTATTTATCTCGTTACGTTGAGATAATTTACTCATTACAGGATATTCACCTGATTTAATTAATGCTTGATTGATTGTAGGTTAAGAGATTAATTTTGATGCGGCAAGTGACATAATTAAACATGTTATCTTTATGTTCATTGGTGCATGACAGGGGATCTGTTGCTAGTGAAAGTGAACAAACTAACTTCCATTAACTAGTCATTGACTTGGTTTTATTCAGATCAATTATTTATGTACAAAACCTCTCATTTTTTCTACTAGTTATTGTCATAGATTTAGTTAAATTATTGTTCTTAGTACAATTATATATAATTATATATGAAATGTTTTACATCAGTTGCATTTATATGTTATATATTTTTGTTGTTGTCCTATGTGGGTTGTCAATGAAGGCTCACTTAGAGTTTTGATGAATTCACCCCTCTCTTTTGCTTCCCCTATAGATAGTTACAGGTTCAGTTGCACCATAGGATCCTCCAGGAGTACCACAACTTCTTTTGGTGAGCTTCGCTTGGAGTGGAGCTTACTATTAGTTATGTTAGTTTAATAGTGCCCAATAATTGTGTAGACAGGATCCTTGACATGAATTCTAGTTATTTTTATAATTTCATTCACGTTACTAGAGACTTTTGTGGGGACATATTCCTCACGTGTCGATCATGTTCCCTAGGCGGGTCATGATATATCACCAATCTGATCATTCGAGTTCAAGGCAAGCTAAAAAATAGAAACCACAATGAAAGCACCCTAAATACAAAAACATAAAAAAAAAAGGTTAAGAAGAATAGCTAATGGTGACGAAAAAGTCATCAAGGGCCAAAAACAAATGAATAATGCCCTAAAATCTAATTGACAACACAAGATGAAAGGAATAAGAAATACCATAGCAATGGGACTTGCCAAGTTTGGATATATGTGTTTATGACTTTTCTCAAAACTCAAAATACGTGTGTGCTTGGCAATATAACTTATTACTTCAAAACAATCAAGATAAATATTATTATTACTATATATTTAAATACAAACTTATGGAAATTATTTTTGGTTAGTGTGATAAAGAATCTTAATCTAAGGGACCTTGCCATAATAGCTATTTGTAGTATTATTACCCTTAGGGTTCGATCCTTGCTTGCAAGTCCTGGTTTTTCAAAATATGGTATTTGGTTTCCAAGCATCAATTCAAGATTTTTGGTGCCATTAACCATTTTTCTTAAGATTGGTTTTGAGAAGATTAGATCTTTCATGCTTAGAGATATCTAAAGATGCTTTATGGACTTGTCAGATTTCAGCTTCTAAGGTAGAGACTTCTTCTTGAAGAAGATTTTTTTCATTAAAAAGCTTTTCTCTTTCATACCTTAGCTTTTCATCTTCTTTCTTGAGGTTTTCAAATCATCAAAGAGCTTCTCAAAGCACTTTTTCAATCCTAAGTAATAAGATGAAAGGAGTTATGAATCATCAAGTAATTCATCAAAAGCCTTTTGAAGAACATTATAAGGTGTAATACCCCAATTTTTCGTTTAATATTAACTTTGTGTTAATTAAGATTAAGTTTAATTAAAGATTAAATATCTTAATTAATTAAATAATGGATAATGAATCATTCTTACTTTAATTTAATCTCTTATTTGTTTAAATGCATGTTTACATTAATTATTGTGTTAAATTACTTAAAATTAAGAATTAGAGTATTTTGAAAATTTAGAACTCCTTCCAATCCAAAATTTCAAATTCCCTCTCAAAATCCAAATTTCAAGACACATCATTAAATTAAAACTTATTTCAATGGGTAGTGTATGAAAAATAACATTTAAATGTAGTCTTGAGTTTATTTAATGATTATTTCAGTGTGTTGTATGTCTACCTACCCCTATTATATTACACTAACACTCGTTCCCCACCTACTCAAAAGAAAAGAAACCTTATTCCCTTACTAGCACAAATCAACACCCCCTTCTCTCCCTCCTCCTCATTTCTTTTCATTCCATCACAAACATATCTCACTTTCCTCCACATTCTTCCCCTACCTTCGACTCCATCCCCACTACCACCATCTCTACTCCCTCCCAAACCACAACAATAACCTTATCTCCACCTCAACCTCCACCCACCTTGACTTAGTTTCTTTGGAACTAAGTATGTCATAGGTACTAAAATATCGTGACTCTAGCTTTAACAAATTAAAAATTTGTGAAACCCAACTTGCAACAAAAAAATTAGCATAGTGATGCAACTTGAGTCATCTCACGTGAATATTCAATCTCTATTTAGTCAATAGGTACAAGGAAAAGGAAAATTAGGGAGTTTTGGTTTTAATAAGCAAGAATATTAAAATGAAGATATGAAAAGAAATTAACACTACAATTAACTAAAATAGACAATAGCTCAAGGATTTCCAATGGTCAAAGGCATATCCATCACAAACACACATATTATCAAACATATGGAATGCAGCTAATTTAAGGTATTAATGCAACCACTACTAACAACTTTGAAATTCACTTAACAACTATCAAGCATTTGATTAACACATATAGATTAACTAGATGATCGAGACCTCAATCTCCAATCAATCGGTATTAACCTTTAGCACCAATTGCATTAGCCTAAGTCTCAACTAGACCCAATTCTCAACTCTTTAGTTAATTAAACATACACTAATTAACCAATCAACATCTTAATCATGTATTATCATCTCAATACCATTCAACAAAAATGTAGAATCAAGATTGTTCCAAATTATAAAACCTAATCTCAATAACATTACAATCAAGCTCCATAATTGGGGACCCTCAATTAGTCAAGATTATATTAATTAACCAATCAATAATCACCTAACTAATCATTCAATCACATAGCCACACCTTAATACCATTACAATGTAAGCATATACGAGAATGAGAGGCAATAATTAAGAAAACCTAACATGTATTGAAAAAGAGTGAGGTGTCAAGGCACAAACCTTGAAGCCTTTTGGAGAATCCTAAGCTAGCTTCCAATTTCTACTCCTTCATGAGAAATTACAATAAAAATAGAAAATAAACCTAACCTAAGTGAAGAAGAGAGTGGGAAAGAGAAGAAGAAGGGAGGAGGAGAGGAAGAGTAGAGAGAAGGAGGAGAGAATTTATGAAGAATGGAACTAAAACTAAACCGAAACTATGATAAAATGAGATTTATTTTTGGAGTTGCAAGGTTAGGGTATAAGCACTTAATCAAAATCACCCAAAAAGGAGGCCCAAAACAAGCCTGTCAAAGTGCAAAATGCTCATTTTCATTGCACGAACGCATAGTTGCAAAATCCTGGGAGCATTCTAGAACTCCAATTGTAACACCCTATTATTTAACCTAACACACCTAGGACGTATTGAGATTAATTATTAGTTATTACTCTTTTGTTCCATTCTTTAAATTCATTTTATCAAAATACTTAGTGAAAAATATGGGTAAATTTTTTCTTTTGAAACATAAAACAAAACGTGAGCCACACATGCTATCATAAATTGAACGTTAATTGCCATCGAAGTAAACAAGGAAATATAAGTCATGCACATACATGTTTAAAGCACACGATCCATCATAACATAATATGGTTCATAATACATCGGAAATAAAATAAACAAAGTCGCACCTATACAAAGTGGACTGAGCTTTCAAATACATAAGTAAACAATAGAAAGAAAACACAGGAAAGCAGGAAATACATGGAATCACAAAACATCAAATGCCAGGACAGTTCCCTCCCTAGCCCTATGAGTGCTCAACCAAAAGTCACCCCTATCAAAAGATGCAGCAAGAAAAGGGATCCTTGTGACAACTTGGCACTCCTATGGGTCCTCCACATGGTCTACTGACCGGAATTGATCCTCTAGCATAGGGGTCTATACCTAATGAACTAGGCAAGCTCCTCGGGTGTATGTAGGAGAATGGGGACGAACATGGCCTCCGGAACGCGACGCATTTCGTCGGGCTGAGCCTGGGCTGGGTCACCGTGTCCTCGCTACTTCTACCCATGTCCACGGTGCGTGGTGTAGAGCCTCCTGAGTAGATGTGTGGGGGAGTCCTCGGATGGGTTGGTCTCTGAGTGCCGTACGGGAACTTACTCAGGATAGTCGCTGAACCAAGCTGGGGGCGAGCACATCGAGTCTCTCATCGCGAGGTTGAGAGCACTCAAAGATCAGATCATCGCCATAGGGAGGTGGGGGTAAACCTGAAGCCGAGACCGGGTAGGCAAAAGGGCGTCCCATGTAAGCAAAAATGCAAATAGCACAGTGACCTTCAAAGTGGTAAGAGCGGTCTGTCGTAGTGCACCTCCCATACTAGAGTGTCAATGAAGATCACGAACGTCGTCATCACCTTCTGAAGACGTAACGGAAAGAAAGAAAGGAGGGGAGTGAAAATCTTAACAAAGAATCTCAGGAGGGAAAACCTCCTATCTTAGTGTCATCGTCTACGTCTCAGGAACCTTAAGTTTCTTTATAGAAAGGTGAACATGCATATGGTTTGATTTTAGAGTTCTAAAGTATCATTTACCGAGTCCACTTAATTTTAGTATGCATCTTGGATGTCATGAATGCAACATACTTTATCTTGAAATGCATGGCAATGCAAAATATGATATACTAGTCCTATCATAAGAGATGTTCATGGATCATCATAGCATGACTTTCATTCACTTGTCTTTTAGGTGACTTAGATTAATTCTTTCTCTCATATAGGGCCACCCTATTTCTCTCACCTTTTGAGAGTTCTAGGTTATGAGCTCATACCTCACTAGTCATCACTAGCATAATCTTATTCTATATAAGTTAACACCGACTCTTGGAGTGTGGGATAGGGGGCAATAGGATCACCTTTCGTAACCTTTAATTCGGGGAGTTCAAAGGATCATCTCCTTATTGGATCACCTCTCATAACCTTTAATTCGAGGAGTCTAGAGGATCACTTTCATATGTTTTATGTCACCTTAACCTTATTGGATCACCTCTCATAACCTTTAATTCGGGGAGTTTAGAGGATCATTTCCATGTGTTCTATATTACTTAGAGATGCAATACATAAACATATAATCACAACTTATCAATCATCATTTCATACTCATAGAACACATCAATTATGCATCTTGAAGGTTATTCATCATTTCATACTTATAGATCACATAGGCATGCTATTATCAACATCTTTTTGAAAAGCAAATATGTCTATACCCATGTGCAACATATAATGGAATACACATAACATAACATATACAATTTATTCCAACATAATTTATTCTTTAGTGGCTGGTCATTCTACATCTTTAATTCTAAATTGTCATTATAGATAATTTGTATTACCTTAGCAACATAATAACAAGTCTTTATATTAGTAGCAAAATTAGAGAGCTTGATAAAAATATATCCTTATCTAATAACATATATATGTTCCATGAGTCAAAGTTTCTTATGTAAGTTGAAATGGTGAGTCTTGAGCACTAAGTTAATTCAAGTGAGGGCATAATCTTAAACATGCAATGCAAGCTCTAGTTTTTACATATTTAAGTTTTAGGTAAAGATAAGAAATAAATACACTCAGAAAGGAATACAAATATGAATGTAAGCTCAATTCTTTATTTTAGTACTCTAGGCCCCTTAGAGTATTCACTCTAATCACATTTCAACTTTAAGGTTGAAATAGGTGGGCTTTGAGATTAACCATTTAGGTGATATGAAAATGCAAGCTCTTGTTTTAATCTTTAAGTTTAAGTAATGGCTTGAAAAGTAAATATGCTAAGCAAGGAATGTAAATATGAATGCAAGTCCAATTCTTTATTTTATTGTTCTAGGCCCCTTAGAGTATTCACTCTAAATCACATTTCAACTTTAAGGTTGAAATATTTGGGCTTTGAGTTATTTATTTAGGTGATGGCATAATCATGAAATGCAAAGCTTAAATATAAATATGTTATGCAAGAACTTGAAATATAAATATGGATGCATTCCATTTATTATCTCTTTGAGTCCTAGGCTCAAAAATACCATTTAACCACATAATATCTTCATTTGCCAAAAACTTTCTCAAAAGTGAAACGTTAAGCTTTAGAGGCCAAACAAATGGTGGTTTTGCAACCAACACCCAAGATCCTCATCATCAAGCCATGACTTCTTCATGATGTAGGCCATAAGGCCGAAAACATAAAGAAAAGGAAAGGAAAACAAAGAACTGAAAATGGTGTAAGAACATCATAAAACAAGAGAAAGAATAGCAAGTCTTTAAAACAACTCCCTACCAAAGGTGTTTTCTTGTGAAAAGAAAAGAGTTTGGTCTTGAAATAAGAAGAACAAATCCTCCTTGGTGCTAGATGATGGTTTCGGCCAAGAGGAGAAGAAAAGAAAGAAAGGTTTTCTTGAGTCCTTGATTTTGGAAATGGAGAGGTTATGTGTTTAGAGGAAGGTTTATGGTATTTGTGTGGTGGTTTGTGTTTAGGAAATGGTGGAGGATGGTGGCTCTTGAAGAATGAAGAAGAAGAAAAGAAGAAGAAGGAGAATTCTTTGAGATTGAGAAAGAAAGCTTTGAAGTTGTGAAAATGAGTAAGTGTTACAAGCTTTCCTTGATGCCTATTTATAGAAAAAATGAAACACATGGAGGAGGAAATAGAGGGAGTGGCCAACACCTTTGAGAGAAAAGGAAGGGAAAAATATCTCTTTGCATGGTATGGCTTTGGGTATGGCTAGGTATGGTTCAAAACATGGTTCAAGATATGGGCAAGCATGGTTCTTTAAGCATATTTTTATTGAATTTTAACAAGTGATGGATGAATTTGGGGGAAGAATGGCTGGTCATCATGTAGCCAAGGGGAAGGAAAATGTGTCATCTAATTGTAGTTTAGAGGTGTGTTTAGGTGTATCTTTTATTAGACTTTTAATTAGGAGTTTGTAAGTAAGTGTTTAGGTAAAGTAATGGATAATTAAGGATGTTAAGACATGATTAAGGAGTAGTCTTGCTTTATTAGTGAAATCAAAAACTTATTTTATATTAAAACCATTCACAAATATAATTCCTTAATTTAAGGAATTGGAGATAAAATATTATTCAAGATTCCATGACATGGAATCTTGATTTTAAGACAAAGATTAAAGTATATCTAAGCAATATTAGGTTCTAATCAACCTTAATAAATTATTTTGACTCTAGATTAGTAATTAGAATTTACTAATCTTTAATTAAAGCCTAATATTGCTTAGGTTTTGTTAATCGTATCATTAGACCCAAAATGCGTTAAGCCATGGGAAAACGGTAATTTTGCACAAACACTGTGGATCACTCGGGCTTATACAATCATCATTAGTCACTTATAATTAGCATTCTGAACTTCCTGAAGAAGTTCCAGCTAAAACGGCACTTATACCTACGTAAAACACTATAGGGGTATTTTAGTTATTTTGAGCTAAAAGTTCGAAAAAATGAGATTTTCATCTCCGCTATCAATCATAACACGTTTAATCCCCTTCAAGCATTGAGTTGACCTTTTGAGGATTACCGGGCTGACCATCCTCTAAGTTCTGTGAAATGACCTCAAGGGCATTTCGATCATTTACGCTAAAAAGAAAAATGGGCATTACACCAATCCTATTATAATTTCATAAATACCCTTAACATATGAATGATATTATTATCATGATCATCATCATCTAAAGTGAGGGATATTTTAGTATTTGTCCCCAATAGTTATCATTCTCAAGTCATAGGAATTTTTTATTCTCACCTTTTTATCATGGCAATAAAATTTCACAAAAACATGAGAATATCATTTTTGTGGGAATAATTGATAGCCATGCAAAACATGTAAACAAATCATGTCCATATTCCCTGGAATAGATTAGTATACCTTGAAACAAATGTTCTATTAGTAGAGGCTTTCTTATAAAAGTTTAATGTCTATACACGAAGGATATGTTTTGTTGGAGAGTAAAAATGAGGGTAAATTTTTCATAAATGAGGTTCATGTGTAATTTTATATATAGACTCATCTATGAAAATTTACACCATAGTTTTACCCACTAACCAAACATACCCCCATATAAAATAATTTTATACTATCATCCAATCATGTATTGTCACATAAGTAAAGGTAATTAATTCTCACACCCATAACTTGAACATGGCGTTTGGAAACTCCTAGAATTCAATTCTATCAGGGAATTGAATTGAATTTCATGCTTTGGAAATAACTTAAGTGAAAGAATTGAAATCCCATGGAAATTGAAAGCTAACAAAATTAAGGAATTCAAATCATACCCAAATAGGTGTGATTTGCCTGGGAATTGAATTCCAACAAATGAAAATACCATAACTTTACTTAAATATAATGTTTTCTTCTCAATTGTCACGACCCAACTTAGATCATGACTGGCGCACGGCACCCCCAACAAGCCTTAACACATAGAATTCTCTAGGAAAACGGGAGAGTTTCCTCTATTTTTTGGATATATCCCAATTAATACAACTTACAATATTTTCAATTTAGGTCCATAACAAATGGGCATTCAGGCATTTTAGAATGCACCCTTTCAGCATATAGCAACATTAGGTTAGCCATAATACCAAATTAGTTTTCAAACTCTATTGAATATAATACACATATAGTTCAAACATAAAACCAAATTAAGTTTACAAATCCTTTTCATAACATAATTTAAATATCTAAGTCATAAGATTTCAAATATAAGCATGACATAAATCCAAAAATAACACTAATCATAGAATCTAGGACCTTGCTATCACCTATGGAGAGACTAACATACTACAAGACAATATTTCAAAAAGGATTCCAACAATAAAAGAATGTCTTCTTAAGAAGGTCACCATTTTAACATCAAATAACACTTAAGTTGGAGGAACAAAACCGGTACTAGCACCTCCATCTGAAAAAAGGATGAAGAACAACGGGGTGAGTTTTGCAACCTAGTGAGAGATAGGATATCCGTAGTTTACTAATTACAAGTATAAAAAAATGTAAACATAATATATATATATATATATATGGTTTTAATCATAACATGAGATTTCAAAGTATAATCTCAAAAATAGTTACTAAAATACACTTTCTTACTATTTTCTCCAATTCCTTAATCTCACATAAAAATTAACTTCATCATCAAATACTCAAATACCCATGAGAGTTACATAAGAAGAACATATTTTATATGGGTAGTAATCTTAACCCATTTAATCTCATTTTAAGGATCTTTTGAATTTTATCTTACTGAGATAAACTATATGCACATAAGCCATTACATCTCTTCGTTACGGCAAGCGATAATGCCATTATATCTCTTCACTATAGCTAATGTAATGCCGTTATCTCTTCGTATAGCGAGGAATTCCATCTTAAAACTCATCATGGTTTTCTTAAATAAATTTTTTTATCAAACACAATTTACAAATGTAAAATTCAATCTTCATATTAATCTAACATTTCAAACTAAGAACTCTTTTTCTTTGTTTCTTTATTTACTTTGTTTTCCAAATCGTAGTCCAACAATGACTCCACAATGTGACATAATTCAAATACATATGTCATATCTTATAACGAAACACAAGAACATCGAAGCCTTCACACTTCATTTCATGAACAAATTTTCAATTCAAATTCATAATTTCTCAACTAATTTCATGACTATTTATGAATAAAATCCACTAAGCAAATATAAAACACTTTAATAGTATATTTATAATTAAAATTTACCACGCAAAAGTAAATTATAGATATACTATCTACTCACAACAATGGTTCCCAAGGAAATAAGACTACTCTTCAGCTGCCAAATTCCAGTTGGCATCCATTAGCTTTATAAACTCTAGGGACAAGACACAAAATCTTAGAAAGCTAACAATGTCACCAATTTACATTAATTGATCCCAAATCACAAAACTCCCCCAATTTTAAACACCTAGAGTTCTAGAACCTCAAATCTACTATTAGCAATCACATAGGGAGATCAATATGATTAAAGGAGCAATATTGACACTTATCCATGACACCAAGAGGAAGAATGGAAGGAAGGCACACCACAAAACTCGCAACCTCCACCATTTCATCCCCAAGAGAAAGAAACCACAACCAAGGAAAGAAAGAAAGAAACGGTTGCCAGAGAAAGGAAGAGGGCAAGATGGGCGCGGCGGTGGTGGTCTCGATGGTCAACTGGAGGGCCGGCAATATCGTGTGTTTCTTGCATTTCGTGGCTGCTCTTGATGACTACGCCATTTGGAGGAATTTTTGGTGAAATATATTTAGTTAGATTTGGAGAGGAAGAAAGCTGAGAAATTTGGAAGTTGTCTGGATGAATTTGGTTGAGAAACGAGAGAGAAATTGAAGAGAGAAGATAGAGGGAGAGAGATGTTCACTGAAGGAAAAAAAAAAAAAAAAAGAAAAGAAGAAGAAGAAAGTGTGAGGGGGGGGCTGTCATCATGACTTAAGATTTAAATGGTGCACCTATGATGCACCCGCCTTTATGGGTGCACTAGTGCTTCCTATCCTCTCCTTTTCTTTTTTTTAGGTCACCACATTCTCCTCTCTTATAATAATTCGGCCCTCGAATTCTAAACACACTTGCCAAAACACCCTTCACATCCATGCCAATATCAAATATTTAGTGTGCACCTCACATATAACTGCTAATCATGCCCAAGGAAAAAAAAAATTCAAAACCAAATTTCCAAACCTCACATATGCTAATAATTACCTGGAGGTCCATTACAAATATCCATCATCAGTTATAAAAGAACTCAACCGAAATGATATGTTTTCCTTTAATTCATTGATAACATAACATATTTAGTAATTACTTGGACTACAAAATTTGGCTATCAGGATGTAATCCAATTCTTTAAGTCACCAACCACTATTTATTCCACCTTGTAGCTTGTCATATAATCTATTTAAACCAAAAATAGGAAAATAGTACTATCCTCGATTTTCTTAATGAATAAAGACTAGCCTTTTGAATGATAATCCAATCTTGGTAGCTTACTTTAAGTGCAGAATGTCAAATTAAGCAGGATATGAAACTACTACTTACACTCGAACATAGAGAGCATTAAGTGTCTTGCAGCCTATAAATCATGACTCTTAACAATAGTTTACTGTAAGATTTTATCTTCTTTTTTTATTTTTTATTATTTTACATAACTAATCTCATGATCAGAAGAAAACAAATTTGGATACAAATACATATACATAATTTGAAAAAGCAATATTTAGCAATGACATAAATGATCCATATTTGTAAGTTAATTGAAAAAGGCATAAAAGTTAACTTTTATCCATACTGATTTTATTACATGGTTCAATCTATTGACAACAAGGAAATAAGCATTTGAAAACCATTCACATGGATAACTACAACAATAAATGTAAAACTCTAGTTGGTATAAAGGTGTTACACATAATCATCATTATCAAATTCAAGGGGAATAACATAAAAATATTCTTCAGTTCAATCACCAGATCCATGGGATGTAATGCTACTTGGTTTACATGATTATTCCAATTCATTAGCAAGACTATACCATATACCAAAGAATTAGAAAGTCATTACATTTAAGTTTAGAAAAGCAACATAGATGAGATGACACTAAAACCCCAAAACATCAAACCTGAAGTCAAGCAATAGTTGTCAAAAAATACACACATGATGATGAAGGATACAAGTAAGTCCCAAAGACCCCAATTTACCAAAATGCAAGAACTTCAGGGCATGCCAAACTATTAAAACAAAGTCTCATCAATGAAAGAGATGTCATTTTTAGGACAGCATGACTCTATGCTATAAGTTACATATACGTTTTAATGGTGATGCTTAGTTGCTTAAAACATGGTTCTTGCAATTGCAAAATAACAATGCTATCTTTGTCCTTTAGCAACACGATAAACACAAACAAATTACTCTTGATACAAACTTCTAATGGAAGACAATAGAGATTAAAAGAAAGAGGTATGAATAACTGAGAATCTTGTATATTTTGTGATGAACTCCTAGCTAATGTCGCCACAGAGCTAAAGGTACAATGTCGAGATGTGGAAGTTTGAGAGTACCCTCCAAATTCTTTTCACCCTTCTACACAATTGACTAACTGATCTCTCATTCTCTCATTTTTGTTTTTATCTAACTAATTCCCTACTACATGCATCACCCAACCAAAACCATGTACAATTTTGCCTCTTTGTTAATTTGGCCCACCCCCCTCTTATTCTTCCTAGTCTGAACTTGTTTGCTAATTGGCTCATAACATAATCATAGACAAATAGTGTATAAAGCTTGCTAGCAAATTTCAATATGCATTTGACACAAAGAACTATAAAACTAGATAAAAGAGACTACTTTATTCCTCTTTAGCCCAGGAATACACATACATACATTTGTGCAATCTTACTACTTCAAGCTTTCAAGTCTCCAAATCATCACCATATAATCAATCATTTTACGCCCAAAAAAAAAATTAAAGTTAAGCATCATTTAGTTGATCACCAAACAATCGCAATCAAGCATCTATACCTTCTAAATATTTCACAACACACTAATAATCAAAAGAAACAAAGACTAGAGGTAAACAAGGACAATTTTAGCACAACCAATATGCATAATTGATCGAAATCAATAATCAAATGTCATCTAGCACCTTTTTATCACACAAAATCTCAATTTCAACCATAAACCAGAGATAAACACAGATGTCACAAGTGACACAGAAAAGAAGCAAGGTTGCTAACAAGATATGAGAATGATGAAACTTGGATACGAAGAAAAAAGAAGCGGTGACCTTTGGAATATGACATGCACATCAAGGACCAAATAGAAAGCTAAGACATGAAAGACCAACCAACATTACTATAGGCCTTTGGTAGTATCACAATATGGGAAAATGGGTGCGCTTCCATTTACACAATTGTGACCCTACTAAAGGAGACTTACTCCATATTACAAGGAAACCTAAAGCTCTAATACCAACTTTGTCACAACCTAACTTAGGTCATGACCGCATAGGAAACACCTTTCCCAGCAAGCCTTAACATATAATTCTCTAGGAAACTCAAAGTTTCCTCGTTTTTCGGATATATCCCAATTAAAAATACAACCTGTAATATTTTCAATTTAAATCCATAACAAATAGGCATCAGGCATTCTCAAAATGCGCCCTTCTAGCATATAGTAACATCTCACAATCTAGCCATAATACCAAATTAGTTTTCAAACTCTATTAAATATAATACACATATAGTTCAAACATAAAACGAAATTAAGTTTACAAATCCTTTCTATAACATAATTTAAATAGCTAAGTCATAAGATTTCAAATATAATTATGACATAAATCCAAACATAACACTAATCATGGAATCCAGGACCTTGTGACCTATGGAGCGACTAAGATACTACTAAACAATATTTCAAAAAGGATTCCAACAATAAAAGAATATCTTCTTAAGAAGGCTCTCACTTTAGCATCGAATAATAGCTAAGTGGAAGGAACAAAACCGATACTAGCACCTCCATCTGGAAAAAGGATGAAGAACAACAGGGTGGGTTTTGCAACTCAGTGAGAAGATAGGATATTTACTTACTAATTGTAAGTATAAAACAATGTAAACATAATAATATATATGTACTCATAAGGATACGATTTTAATCATAACATGAGATTTTGAAGTATAATCTCAAAAATAGTTACTAAATTACACTTTTTCACTTTTTTTTCCAATTCCTTAATCTCACATAAAAATTAACTTTGTCATCAAATACTCAAATACCCATGAGAGTTATATAAGAAGAACAAATTTTATTTGGGAGTAATCTCAACCCATTTAATCTCATTTTAAGGATCTTTTAAATTTTATCTACTGAAAGAAACTATGTACATGTAGGTCGTTACATCTCTTCGCTAGGAAGCAGGTAATGCCATTATATCTCTTCATTATAGCTAGCAGGATTTCCGTTACATCTCTTCGCTATGGCGAGCGGTAATTCTATCTTAGAACCCATCATGGTTTTCTTAAATAAAGTTTTTAAAACACAATTTACAAATGTAAAATTCAATCTTCATATTAATCTAACATTTCAAACTAAGAACTCTTTTCCTTTGTTTCTTCATTTACTTTGTTTTCCAAATCGTAGTCTAACAATGACTCACAATGTGACATAATTCAAATACATATGTCATATCTTATAACCAAACACAAGAACATCGAAACCTTCACACTTCATTTCATGAACAAATTTTCAATTCAAATTCATAATTTCTCAACTAACTTCATGACTATTTATGAATAAAATCCACTAAGTAAATATAAAACACTTTAATAGTATATTTATAATTAAAATTTACCACGCAAAAGTAAATTATAGATATACTATCTACTCACAACAATGGTTGCCAAAAGAATCAAAGACTACTCTTCAGCCTCAAATCTCCAGTTGGCATCCATTAGCTTTATCAACTCTAGGGACAAGACAAACAAAATCTTAGAGAGCTAACAATGTCACCAATTTACATTAATTGACCCCAAATCACAAAAACCCCCAATTTTAAACACCTAGGGTTCTAGAACCTCAAATCTACTATGAGCAATCACATAGGGAGATCAATATGATTAAAGGAGCAATATTGACACTTACCCATGACACAAGAGGAAGAATGGAAAGAAGGCACACCACAAAACTCGCAGCCTCCACCATTTCATTCCCTAGAGAGAGAAAGCAACCAAGGAAGCAAAGGGAGAGAAACCGACCTTGAGAAAGGGAAGAGGGAGGATGGGGCGGCCTGGTGGCGGTGCTAGCGCTGGTGGTGGTCTCGGCGGTCACGAGTAAGGGCGGCAATGATCGTGTGTCTTGCATTTCGTGGCTGTCTTGATGACTCCGCCATTTGGAGGAATTTTTAGTGAAATCTATTCTGTTAGATTTGTAGAGGAAGAAGAGACGAGAAATTTGGAAGTTGTTTGGATGAATTTGGTTGAGAAATGAAAGAGAAATTGAAAAGAGAAGATAGAGGTAAAGAGACATTCATGGGAAGGAAAAAAAAAGAAGAAGAAGAAAGTGTTGGGGGAAAGGTTGTCACCATGACATAAGATTATAGGCGCACCCCTTCATGGATGCACCAGTGCTCCCTATCTTCTCCTTTTCTTTTTTTTTTTTTTTTTCAGGTCACCACATCAACCTATTAATGAAAAGATAAAATAGTAAAAATAATTAAATTAATTAATTTTTAAACTCATTCCAAATTAATGAATTTAATTCAATTCTTTAATTTATTGACGATTCTAAACATAAGAATTTAATTCAATTTTGACGAAATTCAATTCCTAAATTTAATTTCATCCCATTAAAAATTTATAAATGGCCTAGAAAGTAGTTGTGCCTTAGACCCACACCCAGAGTAGAAATTAAACTTTTCTTACAAAGTAGGTAATTCCGTTATGTCTGAACTATCACAATCATAGAAAAGCAAAAAGAAATCCCACGTTGAAGCTATAGGATCCAATCTCCAACGCACATCTCCATCTATCACATTTTTGTCTCCAACAACTCCAACATCGATATTGTAACGAACAAAGAAACCTTGACACAAAACTATTAATTAGTCGGGGGAACGAGAGGAAGAAAAGAGAGAGAGACAAGCGTTTCTTGACAACAAGGTAGTTTGGAAACCATGGCGAGAGGGCTTCTCGCACGTCACCTATGGCTATGGATCTCTGTGTATTTTCTGCTCCACGTCAATGTCCATCCTGCAACTTGTTTTTACCTTCCTGGTGTTGCACCCAGGATTTCCACAAGGTCATTTAGTTTTTCTTTTTTCTCTTTTTTTTCCCATACACAAAAATGCTAGTGATGTATCACACTTTTATGGTTGTATTTGCATGTTCATAAAATTTTCATTGATTTCCGTGTCAAATTAGGACCGTGGGTCATGGTTTTCCGCGACATACATTTTTTTTTTTTCCTGTTTTGGTTTGAGACTTCAGATCTTTCTTGTTCGGCTTTGGAATCTGGGTAATGATGATTTTTGGTTTGTTGAGTACCTTTCCTTTTACGTGGGTTCGTGAGATCCAACTATTTTCGGATAGCAGTAGTTAATGCGTGCCTGTGGCCGCCATTCTACTTGATCTCTTCTACGATATTTTCGTTTTTTTTTCCTGTTACTATCGATTTTCGTTTACTGAGGAGTGAAGACTGAAGAATTTACGTTTGAAGTTCATTTGATGGTTTTTAATTGATTAGTGATGAAAGTGATTTTCATGAATATATTACGGTAATTCTACTTTTATCATGCAACGGAGGAGGGAGATACAGGAATTATTTATCTCGTCTTACGTTGAGATAATTTACTCATTACAGTACATTCACATGATTTAATTAATGCTTGATTGATCGTAGGTTAAGAGATTAATTTTGATGCGGCAAGTGACATAGTTAAACATGTTATCTTTGTGTTCATTGGTGCATGACAGGGGGATCTGTTGCTGGTGAAAGTGAACAAACTGACTTCCACTAAGACACAGCTTCCTTATTCCTACTATTCACTGCCTTATTGCCGTCCAGATCGTATTGTTGACAGTGCTGAGAATCTGGGAGAAGTTCTTGGGGTGACCGCATCGAAACTCTCCCTATGTGGTTGGTTGAGTTTTGTGCACACTCCTTGTTCTTTTATTTTTTAGTATGCTCAAGCACAGAAATATTGAAGCAATCTCACTGTTCCAGTTTAAAATGAGAGAACCACGGATGTGCAATGTTGTTTGTCGTCTAACTCTTAATGCAAAAACAGCCAAAGAGTACAAGGAAAAGATAGATGATGAGTATCGGGTGAACATGTGAGCTACTGCTAATGACCTTCAAATTTTACACAAAGCTGTGTGCCAGTTATCCGTGTGACAAAAATTCCTATATTCTGTCCTTGCATTGCTGCAGGATTTTGGACAATCTTCCTTTGGTGGTTCCCCTGCGAAGGCCTGATCAGGAATCTTCCTTAGTGTATCTGCATGGCTTCCTTGTTGGTCTTAGAGGACAGTATGCTGGAGTAAGTGCCGGTTTAATGACAGTTTCTTTTGAGTAAATCTAGACTTAAGTTCCTAAAAGATTTTCGTTTAACACTTTAAATGATTACATTTATACACTTTAATATTCAAAAGATTTTACATTAAACATGATTTTTTTTTCTGTTAAGGGATATGTATAATGTGAAATATTTTAAGAACTAAAGTGTATGTATTTATTCTTTTAATAACTAAAGTATTATGGTAAAAATATTTCAGGGACTAAAATGTAGATTTACTCATTTCTTTCTAGTCATGGATTTCAATTCATATTGACCTCTTTTACACAACTGTTGACAGAACAAGGATGAAAAGCATTTTATCCACAACCACTTAGCATTTGTAGTGAAGTATCATAGAGACCCAGTGACAGAGATGTCAAGGATCGTAGGCTTTGAGGTGAAACCTTTCAGGTCATATCATAATGGATTCATTCTTAATTGTGCATTATTATTGTGCTAACTTCTCAATAATTTCATGGTTAATAACACATGTAAAGTGAAATTATTCCTATGAATACAGTGTAAAGCACGAATATGAAGGTGAATGGGAAGAGAGCACCCGCTTAACTACCTGTGATCCCCATGCAAGAAAGCTAGTTTCGGGTTCTGAACCTCCTCAAGAGGTTGAAGAAAACAAGGAAATAATCTTTACCTATGATGTTGAGTTCCAGGTTAGTTCCTTAACTATAGTAATTGAATCACCACAGGCTGCAACTTAAAATTGGGTTTGGACGTTGGTTTCTTTTTTTAATTTTTAACTCTCTAAACATATTGTAGGAGAGTGACGTGAAGTGGGCGTCTCGCTGGGATTCCTACCTTCTAATGGCGGATGACCAGATTCACTGGTTTTCCATTATCAATTCTCTAATGATTGTGCTTTTCCTTTCCGGCATGGTGGCAATGATAATGTTGAGGACACTTTACCGCGATATCTCAAAGTACAATCAATTAGAGACCCAGGAGGAAGCTCAGGAAGAGTCGGGGTGGAAACTTGTTCATGGAGATGTTTTCAGGCCTCCTTCAAACTCAGACTTGCTCTGTGTGTATGTTGGAACAGGTGTTCAGTTTCTTGGAATGATTCTTGTCACAATGATCTTTGCAGTACTTGGGTTTCTGTCCCCCTCAAACAGAGGGGGGTTGATGACAGCCATGCTCTTGCTCTGGGCCCTCATGGGACTGTGTGCTGGATATTCTTCAGCACGCCTTTACAAGCTGTTCAAGGGGACAGAATGGAAGAAAGTCACTCTCAAGACAGCCTTTATGTTTCCTGCCATTGCCTTTGCAATATTCTTCGTGCTAAATGCTCTGATTTGGGGGAGAAGTCTTCTGGGGCTGTGCCATTTGGAACAATGTTTGCTCTTGTTTTCTTATGGTTTGGTATATCTGTTCCACTTGTGTTCGTTGGGGGCCACATGGGTTTCAAAAGGCCAGCAATTGAGGATCCTGTAAAGACAAACAAGATCCTCAAGCAGATCCCAGAACAAGCATGGTACATGAATCCGGTTTTCTCTATTCTGATAGGAGGCATACTCCCATTTGGTGCTGTCTTCATTGAGCTTTTCTTCATTCTCACATCAATCTGGCTACATCAATTTTATTACATATTTGGGTTCCTGTTCATTGTGTTCCTCATCCTCATTGTCACCTGTGCTGAGATCACAGTAGTTCTCTGCTACTTCCAGCTGTGCAGTGAGGATTACCGTTGGTGGTGGAGATCATATCTGACCTCAGGTTCCTCTGCACTCTACCTTTTCCTATATGCTGCTTTTTACTTCTTCACAAAGCTTGAGATTACAAAACTTGTGTCTGGAATCTTGTATTTTGGGTACATGCTGCTTCTTTCATGTGGCTTCTTCGTGCTGACTGGCACGATTGGTTTCTATGCATGCTTCTGGTTCACAAGGCTAATCTATGCGTCTGTGAAAATTGAATAGTCCATAACTTGTGAAGGAAATATTTGATTTGTTGACTCATTTCAGAAAGCATATATTTTGGTCGGAGCGAGGAAATCTGGGCATCCTTCAGCTGTCCTTTGGTTCTTGCTTTTAAGTTTTAACATAAGAAATTCTTAACCTCCTCAATATAGGTTGTTTTACAGTTCTAATTTTGTTCGAATATATTTCCAACCAAGTATCATCATTTTTTTGTATTTTTAATTTTTTTAGAATTCTTCTATCCCTCTCCTTCTGTCTTTTTTAATCTTGTTTTCTCATTGTTCTGTATAACCCATTGAGCAATCGTACTGTC
The DNA here is from genome assembly GCA_030441495.1 of Dalbergia oliveri. Lineage (NCBI taxonomy): Eukaryota > Viridiplantae > Streptophyta > Magnoliopsida > Fabales > Fabaceae > Dalbergia > Dalbergia oliveri. The sequence goes on along the minus strand of JAMLFY010000479.1, from coordinate 3,066 downwards.
CTCAATGTCTAAGTAGGAAAGAAAAAGGAATTCTTGATGGATAGTGTAGGATTATCAGAAACACGGAAGCGCATCGTACCGTCACGACGTAGAAAAATAGAACCTTCATTGTTTTGATTACCTGGAAGGACGCATGAACCAAAGCTTCACGATCGGAGTAATCCGCTCACTGAGATCTTCCAGACTATCTCTCGATGGGGATGGAGTGGCTGTGGGGCAACCGTTAGATGATGAACGTCCTTAGGGTGTCTGTTTCTGATGAAAAACACTTAGAGAGGCACAAGGGTGAAAAGATTAGTTTATATATGCTGTGAAGTCCAAGACCTAACCCTAAGCCATATGGGCCATATTGTTCTTGGCTTTAATCTCACTAAAGTCTTATTGGACTAAGTGATTAAAGAGCATATAACCCAACAATCTCCCACTTGCTCTTTAAGATACAAACTTGAGTTCATAAACCCAAGGCCATGTATCCCATAAGCCATCATCATCTGATAATATACCACATCCCTTGTCTCAAGCTAGCCTGGGATCTACCATTTGTCATCTATCAAGGCTCCTGATAATCTACAGAAGATTAATAATTCCAGTTACTCCACTAAAAGCCCGAACGTGAACTCCAAGAATAATGACACTTATAACATGAATATGCATCGCCCCTTTATAGAATGTCTATAATTGATTGACTAGTTTTCTATTACCCAATCAATTATTTATTTCCTTGACTGTGATAGTTTCTCTAATGGATTACATGCACTGGCCAGTGTCTTCAATATCCAAGTACCGAAACATATCAAGGGGACATTTCCTATAAATTCCATGTTGTTTATCTCATAAACACCAATAACCAAATAGTTTCAATCCCAAAATACCGAGTTATTGGCCATCAATAGATCGAACCTCACCTGTTGGTAAATCAAAGAATGAAAACTATTCGACTACCTATTTAAAATAAACTCAGGATTAAGAGCAACTACATAACTATAGTTATCTGGAGATTTGATTCCTTACGAAAAAGAACAATCTTAATCAAATCTCTCCTTGATCCATTCAATGTAAGTATTAACTCACACTAATATTTAAAAATGATTCGGACAAAATCATCTCATAAATATTGCAAGCCTAAAAAAAATGCCCAACTTTATTTAATAGCGTGAACCTATTCATCAATTGTGAGAACCTATGACCATGTCCTCCATGAACGTATCCATATGATCATATACTCACAATTGATCCGGACCTTCATGTTTGTAAATAGTGTGCGGAATAAATGAATAATACCTCATTTATAACATTCAGAAAAAAATACAATGTCATAATGTCTTGCTCAAAAGGCACAAAATAACAAAGTGAAATAACAACTTCCTAAAGCTATAGCGAATCTGGAATCCTCCTAAGACCCATAGATGTAACATGCCTCTCGAACACACGTTCAGGCAAACTCTTAGTAAAAGGGTCAGCAAGGTCTCTCCAATGCTATCTTGACTACCATATCTCCTCTTTCAATTATATCTCGGATCAAGTGGTACTTCCTCTCTATGTGCTTTTGTCTTTTGTGACACCTTGGTTCCTTGGACCGTGCTACCCACCGTTATCACAGGAAGTGTGATGGGACGACTAACACCTGGTATCACCTGAGATCCGTTAGGAACTTCTTTAACCATGCGGCTTCCTTTGCAGCCTCTAGAAGCAGCTACACACTCAGCCCCGTGTAGAGTCAGCCACACATGATTGTTTGACACTCCTCCAACAAATGGCCCCGCCATTAAGAGTGAACACATACCCAGGTGGATTTTCTTGAGTCAATGTCTCCTTGGAATTCTGAGTCGTATAACCAATGGTTTCAAGACTCCCACTAGAATAGACCAACATATAATCTCTCGTTCTCCTAAGGTACTTGAGTATATGTTTAACCGCTATCCATGTTCTTCTAGGATTAGATTGGTACCGACTTACTACTCCCACCGCATAGCAGACATTGGTCGGTGCACAGCATAGCATACATAAGGCTACCTACGCGAAGCGTAAGGTATTCTACTCATGCGTTTCTCTGCCTAGGAGTTTTAGGAGAATGCTCCTTAGAGAGATGAATCCCATGCCTGAAGGGTAAAATTCCCTTCTTGGAATTCTCCATGCTTAACCTGGCAAGTATTTTGTCGATGTAATTAGCCTGAGATAATGCCAATACCCTATTCTTCCCTCGCAAGAGCTTAATACCAAGAATATAATTGGCTTCCCCCAGGTCCTTCATATCAAAATGCTTGCTTAGCCAGGTCTTTATGCCTAATAATACCTCCGTATCATTTCCGATAAGGAGTATATCATCCACATAAAGTACCAGAAAGATACGCGTTTCCTTGGATCCTTTTATACACACACGGCTCATTAGGACTTTTCTCAAAACCATAAGACTTAATGGCTTGATCAAACCTGATGTTCCATGATCTGGACGCTTGCTTAAGTCCATAAATGGACCTTTGCAACTTGCATACCATGTTTTCTTGCCCTTTGGCTATGAACCCTTTTGGTTGCTGCATATAGATATCCTCTTCCAAATTTCCATTTAGAAAAGCAGTTTGACATCCATTTGCCAAATCTCATAATCAAGATTTGCTGAACAGTGAAGAGAATCCGGATGGACTTGAGCATGGCAACCGGAAAGGTTTCTTCATAATCCACACCTTCTATTTGGGTGTACCCTTTCGCCACCAATCTAGCTTTGAAGGTTTCAACCTTCCCGTCCGTCTCCTCTTTCTCTTGTAGATCCACTTACACCCAATGGGTCTTACCCCTTTTGGTGCATCTACAAGAGACCAAACTGAGTTGGAATACAAAGAATCCATTTCACGATTCATAGCCTCAAGCCATTCCTGAGCATCAACATCCCCTAGTGCCTCGTCATAACTCGTGGGATCATCATCTTCTTCAATGATGACATCCTTAGACGATTCACCCAACAAGAGAAATCTTGCGGGTTTACGAATCACTCTCCCACTACGAGTTTGCCGTACTTGTTGTTGTGCATTTAGAGGGGGATCCAATTCTAGATGAGGACCCTCATTAAGA
>JAMLFY010000478.1:0-33043 GCA_030441495.1 Dalbergia oliveri | reverse complement strand
TCAAGCATGATGCGATAGTTATGTCATGTGTAGTGCTTTATTGATAGAATAAGCTATAGGATAACAAATGCATGACCTTTGTATGTATGTGTGTACCATGGTAGCTAGCTCACTTTACATGAGAATTGAGCCTGATCACCACAGTGTTATTGTTTTGTGTGCTTAGGAACCAATGGTGCGACGGGATAGGAAAAGGACTCTTTTGAAGCTTAAGCGATTAGAGTAGAAGATTGTAGAGCCCTTTGGAACATGGCAAGGGCCATGCAAATGATGTTCGAGTAGATGGACCATCAGGGTGACGCCGGCCGGAAGCTAGAAGGACTTAAGACGTCCGGAGAATTCTGGAGGCGAACCCTCCACTATTTAAAGGGACCCTGAACCCGAACCAAGCTGACGAATGGATCAAGAGCATAGAGAAGATCTTTTCAGTGATCACTTACACGAGGAGCAAAAGGTGACCTTTGCTGCCTACATGTTGGAGGCGAATGCTGAGTTTTGGTGGATTGGCACCCAGAGATTGTTGGAGGCATTCGACACTGATCAACTGGAGATGTTCAAGACCTATTTGTACGAAGTAATCCTGCCATGAGGAATATGAAGGATATAGAGTTCTGTGCAGCTAGTTCAAGGGCTATGAGTATCACGCAGCATCCGTGAAGTTTGAAGACTGATCAAGTTCTCCCAGATTTCAAGGGATCCCCAATGAATTTGGAAATACGTTAGACGAGGCTGGACTCAGGCGGAGATCAATGTCGCCGTTGCGCATGGAGATTAGGGACTTCCCTACCCAGTCAACAAGTGCTGCATCATCAAGGATGGGCAGAAAAGCTAACGCACCTAGGGTTTAGAACTTCACTAAGAAGCTTGGCACCGCAAGCTCTAGTTTCAAGCCGGTCTAGGCCTCAATTCAGACTTCAGTTCAGGTCGAAAGGCCCTGGAGGAATTTCCACCACAGGGGATCAAGTGGTTGCAAGGGCAAGGCACCCCAAGATCCTGTTGCACCCCCAGACTTGGACCTATCTTTATGCCCCAAATATGGAAGTCACATGGGGATTCACCCGCCATGGGCCCTGGTCTACTTCAAGTGCGGGAAACCCGATCACTACCAAGAATGCAGAAAACAACCCAACGACCCTAACCCCAGGACCACAATGACAAGGAGTGTTTAAACTAACTTAAGACTCGATGAAGCCAGGAACCTCATAGAAGGTAAATGTGAAATGAATGGTAGAACCTTAACTACTATTTGATTTCTAGCGCAACTCATTCATTCATATCACATGTTAGTGTCGAGTCTTTGCAATTGTATATGTTGAACTTCCTTTTGATCTTACTCATACACCCACCCGGTAACCTATCTAAGGACTTGTAGGTGTTGTTTAAATTATAATTTCATTATTGAAAGTAGACCTTTTATTCTGGATTTAGTTTGTTTGCCTATGCATGGTCTAGACATGAATCTCGGCGTGGATTCGCTTTACCAACCATGTAATGTTAAACTATTATACAAAGTCTGTTATCTTTCTCCCTACCCCTATTGTGCCTAGTAAACCTTTAAGTCTTTACCTAAATGTTGGAGAAGTCAACTGTTATGGAAGAGAGAAGGGATATGCTTTCCTAGCTACTAGCGAAGTAGACTTTGAGCAAAACATTGACGATGTGCCTATAGTAAGAGACTATCTTGAGGTATTTCCGGATGATACCCGAGTTCCCTCCCTGAAAAGATCCAGTCTCATAGAGTTGGTCCTAGGAATAGGGCCTATCTCCATAGCACCCTATAGGATGTCACCCTTAGAGTTAATCGAGTTAAAGCGGACTAGAGGAGCTGTTGGAGAAAAAGTTTGTGAGACCTAATGCATCACCATGGGGAGCCCCAGTTTGTTCGTTAAAAGAAAGATGGGAGTATGAGGCTTGGTATAGACTATAGGCAATTAAATAGAGTGACAGTGAAGAATAAGTACCCTTTGCCTAGGATTGATGATTTGATGGATCAGTTGGGGGAGCGGTGGTGTTTTCGAAGATTGATTTGAAGTTAGGATATCACTAGATTAGAGTAAGGGATGAGGACATACCCAGACTGCTTTTAGGACTTGGATGGCCACTTTGAGTTCACGGTGATGTCGTTGGATTGACTAATGCTCCTGTTGTGTTCATGGACTACATGAATAGGATCTTTAGACCCTATTTAGACCAAGTTGTGGTTGTTTTCATAGATGACATACTCATCTAGTCAAAGACCAACGAGCATTAGCGTCATTTGCGGTTGGTTTTGGAGATTTTAAAGGAAAAGAAGTTGCATGCCAAGCTATCTATGTGTGAATTCTAGTTTGGGGAAGTGAAATTTTGGGTCATGTAGTGTCAAAAGGAGGTATCCAGGAGATCTAGTAATATAGAGGTGATGAGCTTGGAGAGACCTACTACGGAACGGAGATATGGAGTTTTCTAGGATTAGTAGGATATTTCCGTAGGTTCATTAAGGGATTTTCTCATATTTCCTTACCCTTGACCAAGCTTACTAGGAAGAATGCCCCTTTTGTTTGGACTTGAGAGTGTGAAAAGTGTTTCTAAGAGTTGCAGGTGATGTTAACAACAACCCTAGTGTTAGTTTTGTTTGATTCCAATGCACCATTTGAGGTGTATTGTAATGCTTTGGGGAAGGGTTTGGGTTGTGTATTGATGCAAAATAGGCAAGCGGTGGCCATGCATCCAGAACTAAAAGCCTCATGAGCAAATTACCCCACCCATGACCTTGAGTTAGGTGTTTGCCTTGAAGGTATGGCGACACCATTTATATAGAGTGAAGTTCTAGGTGTTATCTGATCACAAGGGTCTCAAGTACCTCTTTGATAAGAAGTAGTTGAATATGAGGCTGAGGAGACAATAGTGTTCTTGAAGGATTATGATTTTGGGTTAAACTATCATCCTGGCAAGGCTAATGTACTGGTTGACACCTTGAGCCAAATGTCACTACACTTGTCTCATATGATGGTGAAGGAGGTGGACTTGACTGAGAAATTTAAGGACCTAAACTTGAGGATGATGTCCACCATGAGAGCATGAAGGTGTGCCATCTCAGGGAAGACATGTGACTTTAAGAGAGAATCATCTGAGCCTGACAATAGGACAAGTTTAAGTGAGACCTTAGGAGAAGGAGAAGAGGGAAGGTTAAAGGTTTCATCCAAGGGACGGATGAGCTGTAGAGGTTTGACCAAATTTGTATGCTGATATGTGGTGACCATCGAAAAGAAATTTTAGAGGAGGCTCACAAGAGCCATTTCACCATTTATCCTGTACTACCAAGATGTATCAGACTTGAGAGATGTTTTGGTGGCCCGGGTTTAAGAGACGTGGCTACATGGGTGAGTAAGTGCTTAGTCTGTCAGAAGGTGAAGATTGAGCACCAGTTCAGGGATGTTCCAACCCATGTCAATTCCCGAATGGAAATGGGATAGTATCTTGATGGATTTCCGTGCAGTGTACCTAAGACCTGTAACACCCTAATAATTAACCCAATACGCCTAGGTCGTATCTGATTAATTACTAGACTTTACTCTTTGCTTTAGTTCCTTAATCATACTTTGAAAATACTTAGTGAAATTACGAGCCATTTTTTTTAAACATAATTGAAAATGTGAGCCGCGCATACGTGAACATGGGATAAAGCAGAAACGAACGACATATCATGAAGAACACATCATATTGGCTCCATCATATGACATCCATAATTACATTTCACATAGATATTTTGCCTACCAACAGAGTTAAGCTAGATGTAGGCAATCGAACAAAACATAAATAATATATGGATGGAAAAACATCTATTAACGGCACCTATTTATAACACTTCAAGATAGGAATAGGTATCCAGTTACGCTAAGGTCTAGCAATACGTTCCTCAAGGATAATAAGTTGGTTCACAAGATCACGTGCATCTACCAGGTGAAAGCATCAATGGGAATCACGAACATCACCATCACTTTCTGAAGACGAGATGGAAAGAAGAAGAGGGAATGAGAAACTTATAAAAGAATCTCATAGGGTACTCACCTCATATGCATCGTGTCATCATCATCGTCCCCAGGAACCTCGGGTTTCATTATGAAAATGTGAGCATGCTAAGATTCATTTAATTAGTTCGAAAATATACTTTACCGAGGTCCATTCATTTTAATCATGCGTCTTATAATGCATCATAAACTTAGCATGTCATGTTTATAATGAACTTTTCCTTTCATATATAATAACATAATTATGCATAAGACCACATCATATTCCTCATCATCATATCATAAATACTATGCATAGAAGAACATCATATTTCTCATCATTATCTCATAAATACTATGCATAGAAGAACATCATAATCACATAATACGTTACTTAGTTCCTTAGGTGACTTAAAGTTACTTTCATCATCATTTTCCTGGGCCACCCTATACTCCACCCTTTTGGGAGTAATCTAGGTTATGAGCTCATACCTTACTAGTCGTCACTAGCATATACTTATCCCTTTTGATAAGTAAAATCCCGACTCTACCCTTTTGAGAGAACGGTTTAGGGGGCAAGAATCACCTTTTCACCACCTATAGTCTGATGGGTCCAAAGGATCATTTCCTCATAAGTTTAAGTCACCATTAAGTCTTTGCATGTTATATCATAATACAATTCTCAATTCATAATCATTCATAACATTTTCTCATTTATAGTCTTATTTCTAGAATAATATATATACCAACTGGAATCATGCATCTGGAGATTCCAGGAAAGAGAGGTGGGTCACAAATGGACACGCTTAAATACCAAGTTTTTCCTAGCAGAACCTTTCCAAATTACACTTTTACAGTAATATACTTTCTTCCAGCAACAAGGGTAAATTTTTAAATAACAAAGAATATTTCATTATTTCATGCATAAGCATTCTCATTGTTTGCAACAGCAACTATAACATGCAAGCCAGAAATCATTCAATGATATCAAATACTTAATAAGCATCAAATCACTACATAGACTTATCATTTCAAACTTCAAAGAACCATCATCATAAATTCTTACCAAAAAGTCTTAAACAACCGAAACTTTAGAATCGGGTAACCTCAATTATCAAACTAATTAATTATGCATCTAAGGGATTCATTATCATCATTACCATTAATTATAAGCCTTAAGAACATTATTAAACTATATGGGACAGCATAGGCAGCAAGTTATATTTAAGGCTTTACGTGTGCTAAAAGTTGCATTTTTAACCCTTTCTCGTTACCGGCTTTCCTTATGATGCTAAAATTAATTACTAAACCAATTATGAATCATTCTCCCTTATCTAAACATAATAGAATCTGGTTCTTAAGGCCACTAAAGGCTCTGGACAGAATGCATAAATTTCATTCTCTAAAGTTCTAGAAATCTTGCTTTTACGGTTTTCTAGGAAGCTAGTTTTATCTCTAACATGCATAGAATCATTCCTTTAGCAATAAACCATAATTATCACAACTTCAAACATATTAAACCATCATCATACAGTAGTACTAAACTCAGATTAGTGGCTGAATCATGAACCTCACATAATTGCTTAAAATCACATTTTAAGTACATGTAAGATACTAGTTTCCCATAAAATCTTTGCAAAGCCTTAAAACTCTTTTAGAAACTAATTCTTTTTGTTAATCTTGAAAGAAATTATAGAACTAAATCAGTAGCTATTTAAAATCACTTTGGGCTTACCTTAATTATGAGGCCGATTTATATATTGAAAGAATCTTCATGATTAAAATTCTCACTTAAGATAAAAGGAGCAAGTCTTGAGCTTTAGAGATTTAGGTGATAACTAGAATCATAAACATGCTATGCAACCTCATTTTAATCTTGTCTTTATAAGGTGATAACTTGGAATTATAAACATGATATGCAAGAAACTGAGCGCGGTAGTCCGCTGGACCAAGTGGAGGGAGAAGAGAATCTTAAGAAATGGAGCGGCGGTAGTCCGCATTGGACCGGTGAAGGGAGAAGAGAATTCTTATTACATCTTATTAAGCTCCAAACTCAAGACTTTTTAAAGAATGAATTCTTTGACTCCCATAATCTTAAGAAAGCTTTAAGTTTTTATTACCATGGTTCCAACTTTGCTTGTGATACTTGGGCAAGTCTTTGAGCTCTAGGATCTTTAGGTGATGACATAAAATAAACATGTCATGCATTGATTCTTTTAGCCATTATAAAATAAAGTGAGAGCATAAAATAAATATGAGATGCATCTCTTTATTATCTTTGAAGATTAAGTGACAACTTGAAACATAAACATGAAATGCAAGCTTGGAAATTTAAACATGAATATGCAAGTTCATTTATTCATTCTTGAGAATTTAGTGATGACATAGAAAGTAAACATGGTTATGCAAGGCATAAACTTAAACATGGATGCAAGTTCATTTTATTTCTTTACTAGAGCTCCTCCAAGACTTTAGAGAAATATAAATTCAACCCAATATATCTTAGCAAGACAAAGTGAAAAATACATCTTTCAAGTTCTAAACTCAAGATCTTTATTTTTACATCATAAAAACATCATTCTTTAAAGTTTTGCATCAAGTGGAATTTTCAAGCTTTAGAGGCCTAACTTGTGATGGATTTACAACCAACACTCAAGGTCCTCATCATCAAGCTATCATCATATTCCCATATAGGCCTTATGGCCGAAATGTTCAAAGGAAAAGAAAGAAGAAAACCGAATGGAAAAGCTAGAGAAAGTCCATGAAATCATCATTTTGAACCAAGAACAACACTTAGCAAAGCATAGAAATAAGCTTAAAGACAACTCCCTACCTAATTTGATTTGAAGGAAAGGAAAAGAACTTGGTTTCCTTGAGTGAAATGAAAGAAAATCTCTTTGAGAAATTGGAGAAGAAGTTTCAGCCAAGAGGAGGAAGAAAGAAAGCTTTTGGTGCTTCTAAAAACTAGAATTGTGTAAGTTATGAACTAAGGCCTCTAACACTCCTTCAAGCATGCCTATTTATAGAGATTTTGAGCTCATAAATGGACAAAGGGAGGAGGAAATCTGACCAAATTGGAGGAAACAAGGAAGAAAAATCATCTTGTTTGGTGGCTTAAAACATGGAATCATGTTTTCATGGTTCCTTGTTTTCATACCTTGGTTTTTGTGCATTCTTTGACAAATTTTCTGATGCATTATGGACCAAAATTTCGTGCATTACAGCCCAAGGAGGATAAAATTTGTGTGTTCCATGTATTATGTAGGTGTAGGTAGGTATCTTTGCAAATTAGAGAATTTACAATTAAGGGCTTAGGTGAATTAGTAAGCAATTTGAGTGTTTTTAAGCAATTTTAAGTTCTAATCAATCTAAATAAATAATTTTGACTCTAGATTAATAATTAGAATCTAATAACCTTTAATTTGAGCCTAATATTGCTTAGGTTTTGCTATACGAATCAAAAATCTCAAAATTTGCAAAACTGCACAAGAGGGACAAAATGGTAATTTTACTTAAAAATTGCCCGAGACCACCCGAGCTTAACTAATGGTTAATCATAGCTTAAAAACATGTTTTAAAACATTTTAGTGAGGTTTGGGCTCTTCGGCATGCAAATCCGAGTTAAAAAAGGCAGGGGCGTTTTGGTCATTTCGCGTCAAGCTCAAAATTAGGATTCTTCTCCTCTATTAACACACATAACACAAACAATCCCTTATTAATATCAAAACATCCCCTTGAGGATGGGTGGGGCCCACGATCCTTTTTCTGAGTAAAATAACCTCAGGGCATTTTGGTCATTTTACACGTATAGAAAATTGAGGTTTACAATTCTTGCAAATTGCTCCTATCCTTTCTTCTAATGTTATATTCCTTTATTGAGGATTGTTCGGTCTTAATTATATAAAAATTACCTAGGTAATTCGGTAATTTCTAAACGACAGGAAAAATTAGGGTGTTACAATACCTAAGCTGGCCATGATGCCATATGGGTGATCGTGGATCAACTAATGAAGTTAGCTCACTTTTTTCCTATTAAGTGACTTATTCATTGGATAAGTTAGCTTTTGTATATCTAAAGATCGTGAGGTTGCATGGAGTGTGACGATGATAATCTCAAATCGTGATTTGCCGTTTACATCATGATTTTTGGGAGCCTTTCAGAAGGCGTTGGTTCAAGCTTGCTTGAGCACAACATACCATCCTCAAATGGATGGGCAATTGAAAAGACCATACAAACCTTGGAGGATATGTTAAGGGCATGTGTATTGGATCAAAGAGAAAGTTGGGATAAATACTGCCATTGATCGAGTTCACATATAACAGGAGTTATCATGTGAGCATTGGATGGCACCCTATGAAGCCCTGGATGGAAGGAAGTGTCAATCACCTTTGTGTTGGTATGAGCCCGGGAAAGCATGGACCCAACGTTATGAGGAACAACGGAATAGATCTTAGGATCAAGGATAGGATCCTTATAGCTCAAAGTAGAAGAAAAGCAATGGAAACGGCGAAAGCCATTGGAGTTCCAAGAGGAGAACATGTATTCCTTAGGATCACCCCGACAATAGGCATAGGACGAGCTATAAGAGTCAAAAAAGTTGAGCCCAGATTTCTTGGTCCCTTTTAAATCCTTAATAAAGTCGGGTCAGCATACCGAATAGCCTTACTACCCAATTTGTCCAACCTTCATGATGTCTTCCATGTCTCAATTGAGAAAGTATCAATCTAACCCTAGTCATGTTAAAGCCAGAACAAGTAACAGTAAAAGAGGACTTAACCTTTAACATGCCACCTATGAGGATCGTGGAGGAGGAGTCAAGCAATTGAGGAATAAAATCGTACCTTTGGTCAAAGTGGCATGGGGAAAGGAAGAGCGAGGAATTCACATAGGAATTGGAATTGGATATGAGGATGCAATCCAGAGCTATTTAAAGGTAATGAATTTTGAGGGCAAACTTCTTTTTAAGGAGGGGAGAAATGTAAGTCCGATTTCTCGAGTGCAAAAATAACCAAAATGCCCCTGAGGTCATTTGCTCGGAAATTGAGGATGGTCGGTCTAGGCTATCCTCAAGAGGTTAGTATAATGTTTGAAGGGGATTAACATGAATGATGTGTGAGAGATAAAAATCTCAATTTCCTTATTTTTCCCGCATAGGAAATTATCCAGAACCCTTGAGGTAATTTAACGGGATTAAGTGAATATGAACCTGGCCATCCCGGAGTTCAAAAATGTTGACGATAATATTGCATGATATCTGGAAAGTCTAGGTGGTCCCGGGAGTCCTTGTGTGAATTTACATTTTTGCCCCTAATTGGTGCTAAATGAGCCTAACTAAACGATTAATGTAATAGATGCAATATTAGGCTCTAATTAAAGATAAATTAATTTTAATTAATAATTTTGAGTCTAAATAATTGTTTGAGGTTAATTGAGGCCTAAGATTGCTTAACGAAGATCAAATTCCCTTCTTAAATCAAAGACATTATGTCATATCAAGCCAAATAGTATTTCTCTCTCAATTCCCTAAATCAAGGATCATGTTGGAGTTTGAATTTCAAACTAATTCAGTTAATTCAAATTAAGCACCAAGACCACTCTTAATCATGTCTTGAAAAGCCTTAAAACTTGGTTAGGAACCCAAACACCCAATTACCAAGTCCTAACTCATTTCTTAATCAATCTATCTCTAAATCTACATCCTAACACAAATGAAAAGTAAAAATTTCCCTCCCATGGGCCATGAAGGCTTGGCCTCCCTCCCCTTTTTCCCATCATATTTGATTTTCATAAAACCCTAAAACACTCCAAAAAACTCTCATTGGTTGCCATTCATTTTTGTTACAAGTCTTGCTCCCAAAAATCCTCTCATTTCTCTCAACTCAAACCCTCATATTCTTCCTCTTCCACCTCCATCCTCAACCTTCTCTCAACCATAAGCCACCATACCTCTACCTTAGATTAACTCTCAAACACATAACCTTTCCAAGACACAAGATCAAGCTTCCTCATTCTCAACCAAAGAAACAACTTGGTAGGGATTTTGTTTTGAGTTCTTCCTCTTATTTCTTTTCTTCATTTTCGGATTGTGATGATGGATTGAATGGTTGAGTTGTTGTTCTTCTTCTTCCCTTTTTGGCTTAAAATCCTCCTTTTTTTTCATTCTTTTTCAGTTTTGGATATTGATGGATGATTGAAAACCATGGCTTGATGATAAGAGATCTTGATGGTGGTTTTTAGTACCACCATGTGCTTGACCTCTAGAGCCCAAGTTTTGGTTCATTTGATTAGTTTTAAAGAATGGTAAAGATGGAATGTTGTTGGTTCTCTTGAAATATTTCCTTTCTTTGATGTTCAAAGCCATAGCTTGATGATGAGGGTTTCTTGATGTTGGTTGCAAGACCATCATGTGCTTGACGTCTAAAGCTCAAGGCTTGATTTTTTTTTTTTGGTTTCACAAGAGTATGAAAAATGGTTTATTGTTGGTTGTCTTTGTTAGGTTTTCTTTTTGCTAAATGGTGAGTCTATAGAAATGAGGTTCTTGGAACCATGGTGTCAAGAGACTCTAAAGCTCATTTCCATTTTGCTAAGATTGATTGGGGTTGAGAGTTTGATTCTTTAAAGTCTTGAAATGAGCTCTAGCAAGATATAAACAAATGGATTTGCATCATGTTTATATTTCAAACTCTTGCATCTCATGTTTATGTTTCAATGTCTTGCATATCATGTTTATTTTCAAGTCATCACCTTAAAACTTGAAGACTAAAGAAATGAACTTGCATTCCCATGTTTAAATTTCATGCCTTGCATTTCATGTTTATATTTCAAATTATCACCTAAACTTTAAAGACTTAAAATGAACTTGCATCCTCATTTTTATATTTCAAGTCTTGCATATCATATTTAAATTTCAAGCCATCACCTAAAATGATAAAGATCTAAAATGAGGTTTGCATGACATGTTTATTATTCTTGTCATCACCTAAACTTCAAGAGCTCAAAGACTTGCCCTTGTATCTTAAAATGGATCTCTGATCATGGCTAGTGAATGTGTTTTAGCCATGATATAATGTTGGATTTGTTTTCCTTTGACTTGAATCTTGCTTTTATGACGACAAAGTTGTAGTGAAAAACTTATTTTTATTTGTAAAAATGTGAACTCAATTTCAAGAAGGATGTTAGAATGATGTTCAAAAATGGTCTTGAAAAGAAAGTGTAGCTTCAAATGTGTCAAAACTTTGATTTCTTGAATTCCAGGGATTTTGGTAATCGATTACCAGGATGATTTTTTGTAAACGGAACAAGTTTTCAATTTGGGTAATCGATTACCAACTTTAGTAATCGATTACTATGATGTCCTTTATACCCGGAACAAGTTTTTGACTTTGGTAATCAATTACCAGTTCATGTAATCGATTACCATGATGTTCTTCATGCCCAGAACAAGTTTTTGGTTCAGTAATCGATGACCATGCTCATGTAATCGATTAGCATGATGCTCTTTAAGCCCGAACAAGTTTTAATTTTGCTAATTGATTACTAGCACATGTAATCAATTGCCAAAACCCCAAATGTACAAATAAATGTGTTATCAACAAGATAAAGTGGATTGGTGACCCTATATGCTTATGTGTTGAATTGTGTGAATGATGATTTCCTAGTATGCTTTATATATATATATATATATATATATATATATATATAGAGGTGTCAATGGGCCACCTGTAACGTCTCGATTTTTACTATCGTTAGAAATTACCAAATTACTCTAGGTAATTCTTACATAAAATTTGAGACCAAACAATCCTCAATAAAGGAATATAGCATTAGAAGAAAGGTTAGGAGCAATTCATGCGAGAGTTGCAAGCCCCGATTTCTATACGTGTAAAATGACCAAAATGCCCCTGAGGTTATTTTACTGAGAAAATGAGGACGTGGGCCCCACCCGTCCTCAAGGGGATGCTGAGGATAATAGGGGATTGTTTGTGTTATGTGTGTTAATAGAGGAGAAGAATCTCAATTTTGAGTTTTGATGCGTGAAATGACCAAAACGCCCCGCGGTTGTTTAACTTGATTTGCGTGCCAACTGAGCCTTAACCTCACTAAAATGTTTTAAAACATGTTTTTAAGCTATGATTAACCATTAGTTAAGCTCGGGTGCTCGGGTTTTTAAGTAAAATTACCATTTTGTCCTCTGTCTTTGTGCAGTTTTGCGAATTTCGAGATTTTTGATTCGTATAGCGAAAACCTAAGCAATATTAGGCTCAAATGAAAGGTTATTAAATTCTAATTATTAATCTAGAGTCAAAATTATTTATTTAGATTCATTAGAACTTAAAATTGCTTAAAAACACTCAAATTGCTTACTAATTCACCTAAGCCCTTAATTGTAAATTCTCTAATTTGCAAAGATACCTACCTACACCTACATAATACATGGAACACACAAATTTTATCCTCTTTGGGCTATAATGCACGAAATTATATGGCCTAATATACATCAGAAAATTTGTCAAACTTGGCACAAAACTCAAGGTATGAAAATAAGGAATCATGTTTCATGATTCCATGCTTTAAGCCACCAAACAAGATGATTTTTCTTCCTTGTTTTCCTTCTCAAATTTGGTCAGACTTTCCTCCTTTTCTTGTCCATTCATGAGCTCCAAAATCTCTATAAATAGGCATGCTTAAGGAGTCTTAGAAGCCTTGCTCATAATTGCACAATTTCTAGTTTTTACAAAGCACAAAAACTTTCTTTCCTCCTCCCCCTTGGCTGAAACTTCTTCTTCAATTTCTCAAAGAGATTTTCTTTCATTTCACTCCAAGAAACCAAGTTCTCTTCCTTTCCTTCAAACCACATTAGGTAGGGTGTTGTTTCTAAGTTCATTTTATGCTATGACAAGTTATGTTTCTAGCTCAAAAATGTTGAATCAATGAACATTTTCTATGGCTTTTTCAGTTCAATTTTCTTCCTTCTTTCTTTTGAGTAATTCGGCCTTATGGCTTAGATTATGATGAGACCATGGTTTGATGATGAGGTTCTTGAGTGTTGGTGCAAAGCCTTCACAAGTTAGACCTCTAAAACTGAAGGTTTCACTAGTTTTTAAAGCTTTATAATTTCAGTTTTTCTTTCCTTATTTTTTCTTCAATGGTTTCGGCCAAATGGCCTAAGAAGGAATGAAATGATGGCTTGATGATGAGGACCTTGAGTGTTGGTTGTAAATCCATCACAAGTTAGGCCTTAAAGCTTAAAAATTCCACTTGATGCAAAACTTTAAAGAATGATGTTTTTATGATGTAAAAATAAAGATCTTGAGTTTAGAACTTGAAAGATGTATTTTTCACTTTGTCTTGCTAAGATATATTGGGTTGAATTTATATTTCTCTAAAGTCTTGGAGGAGCTCTAGTAAAGAAATAAAATGAACTTGCATCCATGTTTAAGTTTATGCCTTGCATAACCATGTTTACTTTCTATGTCATCACTAAATTCTCAAGAATGAATAAATGAACTTGCATTCTCATGTTTAAATTTCCAAGCTTGCATTTCATGTTTATGTTTCAAGTTGTCACTTAATCTTCAAAGATAATAAAGAGGATGCATCTCATATTTATTTTATGCTCTCACTTTATTTTATAATGGCTAAAAGAATCAATGCATGACATGTTTATTATTATGTCATCACCTAAGAATTTTAGAGCTCAAAGACTTGCCCAAAAATCACAAGCAAAGTTGGAAAATGGTAGTATTCCTAAGGATGCATATTTCCTTAAGATTATTGGAGTCAAAGAATTTATTCTTTAAGAAGTCTTGAGTTGGAGTTAATAAGAATTCTCTTCTCCTTTCACCGGTCCAGGACGGACTACGGCTCGGTTTCTTATTTTCTTTTATTAAGATTATCTTCTCCCTCCACTAGTCAGTGTCACTACGCCTTCAGCTTTGCATCATGTTTACAATTCCAAGTTATCACCTTATAAAGATAAGATTAAAATGAGGTTGCATAGCATGTTTATGATTCTAGTTATCACCTAAATCTCTAAAGCTCAAGACTTGCTCCTTTTATCTTAAGTGAAAATTTTAATTGTAAAGATTCTTTCAATGTATAAATCGGCCTCATAATTAAGGTAGGCCTAAAGTGATTTTAAATAAGCTACTGATTTAGTTCTAAAATTTCTTCAAGAGTAACAAAAAGAATTAGTTTTTAAAAGAGTTTTAAGGCCTTGCAAAGATTTATCGGATACTAGTATCTTACTTGTACTTAAAAATGTGATTTTAAGCAATTATGTGAGGTTCATGATTCAGCCACTAATCTAAGTTTAGTACTACTGTATGATGATGGTTTAATATGTTTGAAGTTGTGATAATTATGGTTTATTGCTAAAGGAATGATTCTATGAATGTTAGAGATAAAACTAGCTTCCTAGAAAACCGAAAAAGCAAGATTTCTAGAACTTTAGAGAATGAAATTTATGCATTCTGTCCAGAGCCTTTAGTGACCTTAAGAACCAGATTTTATTATGTTTAGATAAGGGACAATGATTCATAATTGGTTTAGTAATTAATTTTAGCATCATAGGGAAGCAATTAGAGAAAGGGTTAAAAACGCAACTTCTAGCACAACTAAAACCTTAAGAACAACTTACTATCTATGCTACCCCATATAGTCTAATAATGTTCTTAAGGCTTATAATTGATGGTAATAAATCCCTTAGATGCATAAGTAATTAGCTTGATAATTAAGGTTACCCAATTTTAGAGTTCTTATTTAAGGACTTTACCGTTAGAATTTTAGATGACATCTTTTGATGCTTTGGAATGTCAGATTATATGATGATGTAATGCTATCTGAGAATTTGATATTATTGAATGATTTCATGGCTTGCATGTTATAGTTGCTATTGCAAACAATGAGAATGTTCATGCATCTTGATGATTATGATATAACATGCTAAGACTTAATGGTGACTTAAACTTATGAGGAAATGATCCTTTGGACCCATCAGACTATAGGTGGTGAAAGGTGATCCTGAGAAAATGATCCTTTAGACCCATCAGACTATAGGTGGTGAAAAGGTGATTCTTGCCCCCTAGCCCGTTCTCTCAAAAAGGTAGAGTCGGGATTTTAACTTATCAAAATGGATAAGTATATGCTAGTGACGACTAGTAAGGTATGAGCTCATAACCTAGATTACTCCCAAAAGGGTGGAGTATAGGGTGGCCCAAGGAAAATAATGATGATGATGACAAGATTTTAAGTCACCTAGGACACTAAAGAAATGAAATATGTGCACCATATCTTGTGCATAGCTATTATGGTATGATGTTCTTCTGCATAGCATTTATGAGATGATGATGAGAAATATGATGTTCTTCTATGCATGTTATTATGATATGATGATGAGGAATATGATGTGTTGATGAAGGAAAAGTTCATTATAAACATGACATGCTAAGTTTATGATGCATTATAAGACGCATGATTAAAACCGACGAACCTCGATAAAGTATATTTTCGAACTTAATAAATCAATCTTAGCATGCTCACTATTTCATAATGAAACTCGAGGTTCCTAGGGACGATGATGATGACACAATGCATCATGAGGTGAGTACCTACTGGATTCTTTTATAAGTTTCTCACTCCCTCTATTTTTCTTTCCATCTCGTCTTCAAAACCGAAGGAAGCGTTCATGAATCACATTGAGGCTTTCGCCTGGTAGCTGAACTTGATCCTGAGTTTCACTCATATATTTCAGATATCTATCCCTATCCTTGGAGTGTTATTACTAGGTGCCATTAATGGATGTCCTTCCATCCATATATTATTTATGTTTTGTTAGATTGCCTACACCTAGTCTTATTCTGTTGGTAGGCAAACTATCTATGTGTTATGTAATTATGGATGTTATATGATGGAGCCAATATGATGTGTTTTTCATGCTATATCTGCACGTTATTCGCTTTATTTCGATTATTGTTCACGTTATGTGCGGTTCACGTTTTCAATTATGTTTTAAAAAAATGGCTCGTAATTTCATTAAGTATTTTCAAAGTATGATGAAAGAATTGAAGCAAAGAGTAAAGCCTAGTAATTAATCAGATACAACCTAGGTGTATTCGGTAATTATGAGGGTGTTACACACCCCACCCTTATTTGGCCTAGCCCATGCGGGTCAAGGTTAAAAAGCCCACAGGGCCAAAAAGCCCACAACTACAAAAAGCCCACAGGACCAAAAGCTCATATGGGCCTTGGCCAAGGCCCATAGGCCAGTCTACTTATAAAAAATTTTAAATTGATTAATGCTTAAAATGAGCTGGCCATGGGCTAGCCCATGGATTTGCCCACCTATGGGCTAGCACCAAGCCACTTATATTATACTATTGATGCTAATCAAAAGATAACAATTTAATCAAAATGATATATGTAAGAATACAATTTGTTCTAAGAAATGAAATAAAATAAAATTTGATAAACACGAGATAAGGTAGAAATAGTACAATGTGCAACACTATTTGATGTTGATGCCATGAGTCATGACTCACCGTTAGGAAAAAGAAAATTACCATTACCAAAATGCAAATCAAATAAAATATCGAGTTAGGAACTGCACAATAATAACAAGTAAAAAATAACTAAATCAAAGAAGTATAGGGTGACAACCAATCAAAAGATGAGAAGCAAAATGCTACATGATTAGTGTGGTAGAACTGTTAATGAAAACTTAGGGATTAAAAAAAGCCAAGATTATTTTAATATGATGTCATATGAATAATGGAGAAGTGATTGAGTAATAAACAATTGCAACAAGGAGAGTGAGAGCATGGAGTAGCTCAGGTATATTCAAAGAGGCATAGGCATAGGAGTAGTTTGAAACAGAGAAGGTAGTGGAAATGAAAATGGCGCGAAGGGGAGATGATTTGGGGATTAGGGTTCATTAGAGGGAGATGATTTGGGGTATGTTTCCGTTTCAAACTTTCAGATTTTAGGGGGGAGTGAATGAGTGATTTTGTGGGCTGAGTGGCTGACTATGTAATTTCAAACTTTGAGTGTGTTTTAATTTTTAATATGGGCTGACCCATGGCCCATAGGGGCTGACCCACTATTTTAGTGGGTTTTGTGGGTTAGGGCCTTTTAAGCCCCCTAAATTGTGGGCTAAAATTTTAATGGGGCTAAAATGGTAGGGTTGGGGCTAGCCCATGGGTCTAGGGCCACTTTGACAGTACTATATATATATATATATATATCCCTGGTTGAGCATTGCATATGCATTAGCTTGAATCCGGTTATTGACTTATATATATATATATATATGTAGATTGATGCATGTTTATTTGATCAATGACATAATGATTTGTGGCATTATGAGATTATGATTAATTGATTAAAGATGCATGATTTATGAGGATTTACGAGCATGAAACGTTAAAAGATAAGTTATGATTATGTGCTCATGTTTGCATCTCTAAAATAATGATAAGATTAAAGGTGACATAACACATCACAAAATGATCCTCTAGACTCCAAGAATTAATGGTTATGAAAGGTGATCCTTTAGACTCCAGGAATTAATGGTTATGAAAGGTGAACCTATGCCCCCTAACCCGCACTTCTTGGAGTCTGGAGTTTAGCTTATCAAGAGGATAAGTATAGACTAGTGATGACTAGTTAGGTATTAAGCTCATAACCTAGAACTCTCAAAAGGGAAGAGTATCGGATGGCCCCATGAAAGAGAATAAAAAGTTAAGTCACCTAAAAGAACAATGAGGAAAGATCATGCTAAAAGAATTTACATTCTTATGTTATGCCCACTTAATATGATTCTATGATATTTTGCTTATGGCATTGATATACATCCATGATTTAGTATGTTGCACTCATGCATTAAGACTCATGTTAAAAGACACGATCCTGAGCTAATAATATTTGGAAATAAATAAATGAAGTTTATACATGCCCAGCACTTTCATAAATGAAACCCGAGGTTCTTGAGGACGTAGATGATGACACAAATTAGGAGGCGAAACCCTACGATTCTTATATAAGTTTCTTATCCTTTCTTCTTCTTTCCATCTCATCTTTAGAGTTCGATGGCAACCATCGTGATCTACATTGATGCTCCCACCTGGGAGATATGTAACGCCCTAATTTTTCTATTTGAGTGCAAATGACAAAATGCCCCTAAGGTCATTTTTGCCCAATTCAAAATAGTCGACCCAGTCTCCAATGGGTCAACTCAATATTTGAATGGGATTATATCTGTTATGTTTGATATCCAAGGTGAAATCTCATTTTCTGAACTTTCGGCTCAAAATGACCAAAATACCCCTCTGTTTTACGCGGGTAAAGGTGCCATTTGAGCACAAAACTTTTCCAGAAAGTTTGGAATGATGTTTTTAAGTGGGTTTTGATGTTTAGTCAGGCTGGAGGTCCGAGCATTTTAGTGCAAAATTACCATTTTGCCCCTAAAACAGTGTACAGTGAGTCTAATGACGTAATTAAGCAAACCTAAGCAATATTAGGCTCTAATCGAAGATTAATTTATTTTATAATTAATCTAGAGTCAAAATAATTTATTAAGGTTAATTAGAACCTAAGATTGCTTAGTTAAACTCTAATTACATTCTTTATTCAAGATTCCTAGTCATGGAATCTTGAATAGTATTTCTCTCTCAAATTCCTTAAATTAAGGAATTGTGCCCATACCTCATTTGACCAAAAAAATGATTTTAAATTGTTAATCTAGCAAGATCACTCTCCTAATCAAGTCTTGACAACCTTAATTAGCCATTACCTCACCTAAACACTTTCTTACAAACTCCTAATCAAAACCTTAATCAAAGAAACACCTAAACACATCATTAAACCACAATTACATGAACAATTTCTCTTCTCCTTGGGCTGTAAATCTGGCCGAATTCTCACCCCAAGAAAAGTGTCACATGTTGATTTTTGCTTCACTCAAAGACCATACCTCAAGCCATACTTTGAGCCATACCTAACCATGCTTTCAACCATGCCTTTGAATGACCAATTGTTGAAGATATTTTCCTCCCCAAAGCCATGAGAGGCCGTCGGCCTTCCTTCCCTTGTGCAGCCTCCATGCTGCAAAATTTCTATAAATACCAAGCCTTGAAGAACTTGGTTACACTTTAGAAGCTTTGCCAAGTTTAGTTCTCTTGCTTTTCTTGCTTTTCTCAAAGTTCTCTTCATCTTGCTCTTCTTTTCCTCCCTTAAAGAAAACCTTCCACCACCACAAACCACCACAAACAACCATAAACCACCACTCCCTCACCTCAAACCACCTCTCAACACTTAAACTTTCCATATCCAAGCTTGCTTCCTCAAGGAAAAATCATCTTCCTTGAGTTCCTTGCTTGGCCGATCTCCTCCTCCTCCAAGAGAAGATTTTGTCTTCTCGTTTCTTCAAGGATCAAGCTTTCTTTCATCCTTTTCAAAGATTTCCTTAGGTAGGGGTTTTGTTTCAAAGTTTTACTTGTTTTCTTCAAGAAAGGTTCTAGTTTTCTCTTGGATTTTCAAACCTTTCCTCCTATTTTTCCTTTTCGGCCATGAGGCCTTTTCATGAGAAAAACCTTAGCTTGATGATGAGGTTTCAAGATAATGGTCTTGTGATGCCATGTGAGAAACCTCTAAAGCTTGAAAAACTTGGTCTTGGACCATATATATTCTCTTGGTTTCTTTCCTTTTTCTTTGCTTAAGTTTTCGGTTTTTCTTCCTTTCCCCTTAAATGGTTTTGGTTTCCTTTTCCTTTATTTGAACAAAGTTTGTTAAAAATGTTAAGTAGATCACAAAAGTTTTGTTAAGAAAATTAATCATATGTTTTCAAAGAGCTCTAAGCTTACCCTTGCCAACCTTAAAGTTGGTCGGCCGTTCTAAGAGTTTTACTCTAGATTGAAGCCCATGAGCAATAAAATAAAGAATATGACTTAGTTCTTTGTATGTTTGTTTAGACAAAGTGTTGAGTTTTGTGTCCATTTTCTTGAGCTTGATGATGAAGTTCAAAACCAAAGGCTTCTTTGAAGACTTGGTGCTAAGAACTCTAAAACTCACTTTATGTTGTTAAGATACATATTGGGTTAAGGTTATAATGTTCCTCTAAAGTCTTGTAAGAGCTCTAGTTAAGATAAAATGAGTTGCATCCATGTTTATGTTTATGCTTTGCATAGCATGTTTATTTTGATGCCATCACTAAGCTCTCAAGAATAACTAAATGAACTTGCATTATCATGTTTAAAGTTCCAAACTTGCATTTCATGTTTATATTTCAAGTCATCACTTAATCTTTAAAGATAATAATGAGGTTGCATTTAATATTTATTTTATGCTCTCACTTTATTTTCTAATGAAGAGTAAAATAAGTGCATTGCATGTTTAAGTTTATGCCATCACTTAAATATCCTAGAGCTCAAAGACTTGTAAAAATTGAGGCATTTCAAGAATGCCATTTCGGCCTTGTGATGATGATGATGAACTTGGATGAGTTCATCTAATCATAAGTACCCATAGCCTATGTCTTAGAATTTTTCTAAGCTTAGGTGAGCTTAAAGAACATTGTGAACAAGATTTTGTGTTTTAAATCTAATACATGAACTAAATATTGTAGCTACTGACCTTAAATATTTTTGTATGATTTTAATGAGAGGAATTGGTTTCTAAAAGAGTTTTGAGTTCCTAAAATGGTTCCAAGAGAAACTAGCAACTTATATGGATTTAAATCATGAGATTATGTGATTGTATGATGCTTGAATTTTTTATTCTACCTTGTGCACTTGGCCACTATATAAATTCTGTTTTATGGAATTAAAATGTGTAAAATTATGTTTGAGTGGAGCAAGGAACGATTTAGGGAAGTTAGGAAAGAATAAGTAACTAGAAATGACTTAAAATGTGAATTCTAGAACACTTAGATGTACAAATTGTAAATTCTATTTCAGCATAATTGGACTTAAGAAAAATTATTTATAATTAGTGGATATGTGTAGGAATCCCTCATAATTGGTTTAGGAGTTGATTATAAAGCCTTAGGCGAAGACGGAACTTAGAAAGGGTCAAAACGGAGATTCTAGGACCCCGTAAGCATATGACAAAATTCTGCCCAAAGTAATGAAGTGCTGTTTGGTTATGTTAATAAGCATAAACATTAGAGGAAATTATAGGTGATGATCCCTTAGGTGTGATAAAGATCCATAATGAAAGTTAGAACCATTAGAATGTAAGTTTAAGACCCGTAAGGGCCAAAGCATAAGACACCATGAGATAGGAGGTGTGATGTGAGAATGAGACCTGTAACACCCTACTAATTAGTATATTCTACTTGAGTATTGACACAGTAATTAGTAGCGTATTACTTACATCTGTAACCTATACTAGTCGAAAATATAGGTAATAAAGAAACTTTGATACATATGTTGCTACAACCATTTTCACATATATAAACATCATGTCTTAATTACTATACATATACATCATAAAAGAAAAGCCAATGAAACAACCCCTAAGTAGTCAAGAACTCTATCCGAATGAGGCTAGTCCCCCTACCTAATACCTAACCTGCTGAAATATTCAGCCCGACAAAATGTCATATAGATACAACGGAGCAAATGAAAACTAATAGTACATCAGTCAGGCTAGTAAAGCCCTAACACTATACTACTGCTATGTACATGCCAACAGTCTCGAAGATCTCGCCTCCTCCTACAGGAAGCCGTTGGCCATCGGCACGATGACCTCGCCTCCAGGGCGTCGGGCCCTAGAGGGTCCGAGTTGAAGAGGAGGTTGAAGAAACAGGTGCATCCTGGTGGGTGTGCTGGTGGAGCAAGTGGAACCTCAAATACATCAAGGTGCGCCATATGGAGAGGCACTCTATCATAGGGGAAAGCGGGGTCGAATCTACTGTAAAAATCGACGTACTAAAGGAACGGTCGAAAAACATATATACGCGAAACTGGGAGTAACCTACAGCATACAAAGAGTCAAGTGCTGGGTCGTACCGCCACACCCATTGTGGCGAGTCAAGGAAGAATACCAAGTGATGGCATTTGCTGAATCTAAGTAATATAGTACATACAGCTAGGGGTGAGAATACTATAAAATTCTCAGAGGGTAATTCCCAGATACTATACAAAATATAGATAAGGAATTTATGCATATAAATCATTCATATAAAGATCGTAAGCATCAACGCTAAAATATATGGATTATGGGAACTTAGAATGGCACCACTAAATAAATCATTTACTATTATTTGCAACCATAGGTTCAATTCCATGTATTTTCCTCAATTTATCAACATAGGGAAGGCCTAATTCCACATAGAGCTGCATTTACAGTTAATAATTTCACAAAGGACAATAGACTGCTAAGACATGAGCTCATTCCTATTCGTGATCATCGGACTTCATTTTTTTCTATTTCCGAATCACATACAGTTCTATTCCTAGCCGATATATACTGACTTATAAATTTTCTAGGGAAGTCCTTATTTTTGCCTTCCTCTCTATTCCATTTAGGCCTTGTTTTGTTTTCCCCATATGTTCAAACATGCAACAGTAGAATTTATACATACTATTTCTATACTTTCTCACATAACTGCATTATGTACTTCTTTTTCCTTTCTCAAAACATGCTTACCTTACAAATAGGTATTCAATTATATTAGAGGTTCCCTTATGTCTCATGAAAATAGTAATTGAAATAATCAGCATGGATTCATATACCATAGACTTGGAATAAGTACCATACTATCATAAATTTTCAACCACCCTCACATTCTAGCACCTTGGCAGAATTCCTGTTCTAGGTACAACTTTTAATTGCCATAACAAACGGCCATTTCAAGAGCCACAAATATTCTACATGACACTTCAATGTGTCTAGAATAGCTTGTAAAAATTTCAGGGCAAACAGAGCTCTATAGCTACTTTAGTAAAATGTGCAAATTTAGTGGTCAAGGGCCACCAATTCACAGTCTAGACCCAGTTCCAGAATTTTTACCCCTAGTAATTGATGGAATTAAGGCACAAGAAAATTTACAGTGATACTTCAATATGTTACTAACTTCATGTAAAAAGTTCATGATCTAATTCTATCAATTTCTATGATAATAAATTCGGACAAGTTTATTGCTTCAATTTCAACAACCAAGACAGCATCAGTCACATTTTGGTTCTTGATTTTTTTGAGGAGTAAACTTTAAAATCAACACCCAAGAAAATTCATGTAGTTAGTTTAAGATGTTAAATATAACATATAATTTTTATAGCTCACGAAATTACCCACAACTATACCATAAAATTCGTACATAATTACTGCTTACAGGACAACTAGGAATCCAGCAACCTAGTCCCAATTTCCTTTGAGAAAAACCCTTTTCTAGCCCCATCCAAACACACTACCAAAATTCACACATCAACATCAACATATCATCCATCAATACAACCAAAAATTTTGGACCTAGGTCATGCCAAAATAGATCAAAAAAATTTGACCAGAAAAGGCAGCAAAAACCCTACTTTGAGTAGCCTAGTAGCTCCTTGGCTTTAAGATTGTCCAAGCTTTCTTCCTTCTCCAAAGCTCCCAATCCAACTTCAAACCCCTCTGATATCAGTGAGGTATGAGATACAAAATAAGGTTTTGATAAGGAATGGAAATTTTATTCGGTTAGATTGGTAGAGAATTAGGTGTAGAACAAATTTAATAAAAGAACTTCGAGGTTTCAACAACTCTAGGCTAGTGTTTTTGGGCTTGGAACTCAAGAACAAGCTCTTGAGGACAACAATGGTGGCTGATCTCTCTCTCCCTTGGCTGGCCAAATTTTGATGTGTTTTTGGGGAAGAAAATGTGACTAGGCTTCTTATAATTAATGCATGGTGGATATTTAGTAAAGTAATCATTATTTATGTAATAAAGTAAAATGGATGGCTAAGATTTAATCTTGGCCTTCCACATGTCTTAATTAGATAGATATAATCCATTTGCGGTGATGGAAATATCTTTCGGTGTTAAAAATCACACACCGAAATCTCACCGAACGGGTAAAACCCGATAAAATCGATATTGCTCTAAAATTAATTCTAGGCATAAAATTGTCATTCCCACACATTTCTGACCTTATCCTCATATTTTCCTAATTTTGGCACCTGGGTCCCGAATCTCCAGTTTTGGCTGTCCTGCGGCTTGCCGCAAAACACTATTCACTTTTTTTTTCTTTTTTTATTTTTTTGTGCTCACTCATAGAGTCGTTCTCATTACAACTTCATCTGAGAATTTTAATATCCCCATTAACCATTCCTCAATCGATTTCTAAAGAAAAGAACTAGGATGTTACAAGACCGAGTGTGTATACTCGAGATAAATATGAATGTGAATACCATGAACATGAGACTATATGTGTATTTGTGACATGTTGTTATGATGATGTGGTATGCTATGCTTAAGATGCATGAGAATGCGAAATATGAATGAGTTAGGAAGGTATGCTCCTGTAATGAAGAGATTGATTTGATTGAGAAATTTCATGAGAACAACATGTGTGTTTTGAGTTATGTGGCATGACTCAAATTTGAGGAAATTCGAAGTGTAGTTGTTATGCTGCCGAATTTCCATCAAATTTGAGGGACTTAAAGAAAGTTTGAAAAGAAAGATTTTAAATATGACATGCCAAGACACATTTCTCCTGCTATGGTGAGGAAAAGGAAACCGTGGGGTATGGTCATGGAGCCATATCGAAGCGGACAATGTCACTAGTCTTAACTAGATGATACATTTTGCAAACTGAGATGTACTTCTCCTGCTACGATGAGGAGAAGGTAAAACTGTGGGCATCGACATTAGTCTGCCAAAGCGAACAAAGTCACTGGCTTAACCAGTTGATGCGTTTCGAAAAGGAAAAAAGTCCCATGATGGGTGATTCCTTAGGTCCCCTGCCGTACTCTAGGAGTCGGGGTTATTATTTTTATGATTATGATACGCTTATCAAGAGGATAAGTAAGAACTAGTAACGACTAGTTAAGGTATGAGCTCATAGCCTAGTATCAGGGGTCGGTTTCCGTTTTTACATACCATGATGTCACAAGTTTGAGAAATGAGAAAAGATGTGAAGCATTTTGCTTATGAAAGAAAGAAGTTGATTATGAGAAAGTACATGCCACTTATATGAGAAATGGTTCTTGATGAGATGTTTTATTTGGCTTGTTGCATAAAGTATTGCCATGCATTCATGTTTTGGTATGCTGCATACATGCATTAAGATTCATCATTAAGACACGGACATTGGATAATTGCTTTTATGAAAACCTCATAGTGAACCTTAGCATGTTAACCTTTTATAATAAACCCAAGGTTCCTGGGACGTAAACGATGACACTAGAATAGGAGGATTCCTGAGATTCTTCAGCAAGATTCTCACCCCTCTATCTTCTTTTCTCGTTACATCTTCAGATTCCGATGGCGTCATTCGTGATTTTTGTTGATACGCCCGTGTGGGAGGTGCACTACGATCTAGATCATCAGTCCTACCATTGTGAGGGTCGTTGTGCGTGCATATTTTTGCATGGGACACCCGTTTGCATTCTGATCTCCAGCTTTCGTTTCACTTACCTCTCCCTACGGCGATGATTTGATCTTTGAGAGGACGCAACCTCACGACGAGTAGACGTTCCGAACCTTCGTCTTTAGTGGTGCATGACTATCCAGAGTACGTGCCCCTCATACTTCGTTCCGGGACCTCGAGGAATCTCGGCGACCCTATTTAGAGGATTCCGCCCCTTCGGTGCCTTTGGCTGCCGGTAGGGTAGCAAGGACATAATCTCTCAACCGAGGCTTATGAGGCATGTACGTCAGCCCGAGAGGCGCCCTCACCGAGGAGGCCACGCCGTCTCCATCCGCATGCCCACCCTCTTCGTTGGGCCACATCCGAGGAGCTCGGCAGTTTGAGGGCTATGTTTCCCTGACTGAGGACAGCGTCATCCGTAGGCTTTAGAGGGAGGGTTTGTTTTTAGCCGGTTGTATCTTTTGGAGCTTTCCATGTATTAGCGGTTTATGTTTTCCTATATTTTATGTATCCTATACTGCAAGCTCTGCCCATATATGGGTATGACTTTATGTTTTCTTATATTTTAGTTGATGTATTCAGTTATGTATTAAACTATGGTATTTAATATTATGATGATTGTTTTTATGATTGAGGTGTTCTTACTTGCTTTATATTGCATGATTTATTTCCTTTGCTCCTTACGTTTCGCTTATGTTGTACGCAATGGCTCGCACTTTGTTTTATATATTTAAAAAAATTTACCGTATTTTCCGCTAAGTAATTTTACAAATGAGTTTCAAAGGGAAGTAATAACTAATAATTAGTCTTAATATATCCTAGGCGTGTTGGGTTAAATATTAGGGGTTACAAGATGCATTTCGATGCCACTCACTAGACGTATCACTTTGTGGGTCGATGTGTTCTCGCCTTTTGTCTTCATGGAGCACCCCTTTGCAAATCCAATTACCAGCTAAGGTTCTTTACCATTACTCCATTTTCTGATGACCTCATTTTTTAGCGTGCTTGTTTTGCGGAGCAGATTTGCTACACTCCCCCGTCTGTTTGGCTGCCCAAGGCATCTCGGTCTAGGTGCCACATCACCTCCTCGCCACCCGAGCCTGATCTGACCCATTCGAGGATTCACCCACTCAGCTCTCCTCCGATGGTTCTGCCCCTATTATTCCTATGATGATGGAGGTTGGTAGCGACGGGGAGGCTACGGTCACGCAGCTGAGAGAAGCCGCACTTATTTGTGGAGGAGCCACCCGGCCCCACCGAGGTGCCCTTGCTCACCCTGTCCACGTCTTGCCACACCTTGATGAGCTAGCCTTGGATTAGTTACCTTCCTCCTTCCCAGGAGCGACAAGGAGGAGCTGATTTTGGACCTCTTGGAGTGCCCGTGCATGTATAGTAGAAAGGATAGCCTTCTGTTACTTTTGTTTATTAGAGGTTATCTATCCTAGATGTACCCCCAATAGGAGCAGTGGAGGAGAGGTCCTTTTTGTGGCCTGGTTGTAGTTTACATTTGCTTTTGATTCATGGATATTAGGGATGACTATACATTTTGAGCCCAATCTTTGTTGCGGACATGTTATAACTCTCTTTGTATATGATGGGTATGCAAAGTGGAACAATCAAATATTGATATATATATATATATATATATATATGATCTTACTTGTTCATGGTTTGTGATGTTATGTTTTATGTATGCCTATGTCTTGCCTTGATCTTCTTCCTTGTTATACTAGAGACGAGACGTAGTTCAATATGTATGCGTGGCTCGTATTTTGATTTAAGCTCAAAAAAATTTACCTGTATTTTTACTAAAGTATTTTTTTTCAAGAGCATTAAAGTAAGAACTAGAACAAAATAGTTGTAACGCCGATTTCTCCATGTACAAATGACCAAAATACTCCTAAGGTCATTTTACCCGAAATGGATCACCGTCCCAGCCATCCTCAAAGGGATGTTTTGATGTTGATAGGGGATTATATGTGTTATGTGTGGTAATAGAGCAGAAGAATCTCATTTTTTAGTTCCGACGTGCGAAATTACCAAAATGCCCCTGGCTATTTGTCATCGTTTTGTGCGATTGAACCCGGGCTTTACCAAAAGGTTTTAAATGATGTTTTTAAGTGAAGTTTAACAACAAGTTAAAGGGAGCCCGACCAATTTTAGTACAAAATTACCTTTTTGCCCCTAGAACAGTGTACAGTGAGCCTAATGACGTAATTAAGCAAACCTAAGCAATATTAGGCTCTAATTGAAGATTAATTTATTTTGATAATTAATCTGAAGTCAAAATAATTTATTAAGGTTAATTAGGGCCTAAGATTGCTTGGTTAAACTCTAATTACATCTTTGATTCAAGATTCCTAGTCATGGAATCTTGAATAGTATTTGCTCTCTCCAATTCCTTAAATTAAGGAATTGTGCCCATACCTTCATTTGACTAAAAGAATGGTTTTAAATTGTTAATCTAGTAAGACCACCCCTAAATCAAGTCTTGACAACCTTAATTAACCATTACCTCACTAAACACTTTCTTACAAACTCCTAATCAAAACCTTAATCAAAGAAACACCTAAACACATCATTAAACCACAATTATATGAACAAATCATCCTCCTCCCCTTGGCTGGAAATCTGGCCAAATGCATACCCTTAGAAATAGGTCACATGTTGATTTTATTTCACTCCAAAGGCCATACCTTAAGTCATGCCTTGACCATACCTAACCATGCTTTTAACCATGCCTTTGAATGATAAGATTGTGAAGATATTTTCCTCCCCTTGGCATGAAGAAACCGTCGGCCCCTCCTCCCAAATCAGCCTTCATTGTTTCATTTTTCTATAAATACCAAGCCTTGAAGAACTTGGTTACACTTTAGAAGCCTAGCCAAGTTCAAGCTTTCTTGCATTTTCTCTCATTTGCTCTCAATTTCTCTTCATCTTACTCTTCTTCTTCCACCCTCAAAGAAGCCTTTCCACCACCATAATCCACCACAAACGACCTTAAACCACCTCTCAAATAGTTAACCTTTCCATTTCCAAGCTTGCTTTTTCAAGGAAAAATCATCTTCCTTGGTTGCCCCTCTTGGCCAAATCATCACTTTCATTAAAGAGGAGATTTTGTCTTCTCATACCATCAAGAATCCAAGTTTCTTCTCATTTCTTTCAAGACTTCTTTAGGTAGGGGTTTTATTTCAAAAGTTTTACTTGTTTTCTTTAAGAAAGTTCTAGTTTTCTCTTGATTTTTCAAGCCTTTCTTTCTCTTTCTTTTTTCGGCCTTGGACCCTTTTTGTGTGAAAAACTTTAGCTTGATGATGAGGTTTCAAGATAATGGTCTTGTGATGACATGTGAGAAACCTCTAAAGCTTGAAAATCTTGGTCTTGGACCATATATGCTCTTGGTTTTTTTCCTTTTTCTTTGCTCAAAGTTTTCGGTTCTCTTTTCCTTTCCCTTTAATGGTTTCGGTTTCCTTTTCCTTCCTTTGAACAAAGTTTGATAAAAATGTTGAGTAGATCACTAAAAGTTTTGTTAAGAAAATTAATCATATGTTTTCAAAGAGCTCTAAGCTTACCCTTGCCAACCTTAAAGTTGGTCGGCCGTTCTAAGAGTTTACTCTAGATTGAAGCCCATGAGCAATAAAATATGGAATATGAGTAGTTCTTTCATGTTTGCTTTGATAAAGTGTTGAAGTTTATGTCTTAATCCATTTTCTTGAGCTTGATGATGAAGTTCAAAACCAAAGGCTTCTTTGAAGACTTGGTGCTAAGAACTCTAAAGCTCACTTTATGTTGTAAAGATACAAATTGGGTTAAGGTTGTAATGTTCCTCTAAAGTCTTGTAAGAGCTCTAGTTAAGATAAAATGAGTTGCATACATATTTATGTTTATGTCTTGCATAGCATGTTTATTTTGATGCCATCACTAAGCTCTCAAGAATAACTAAATGAACTTGCATTATCATGTTTAAATTTCCAAGCTTGCATTTCATGTTTATATTTCAAGTCATCACTTAATCTTTAAAGATAATAATGAGGTTGCATCTCATATTTATTTTATGCTCTCACTTTATTTTATAATGAAAGTAAAACAAGTGCATTGCATGTTTAAGTTTATGCCATCACCTAAATATCCTAGAGCTCAAAGACTTGCCTAAGTATCATAAGTAAAGTTTTAGAAAATGGAGGCATTTAAGGAAGCCATTTTGGCCTTGTGATGATGATGATGGACTTGAGATGAGTTCATCTAATCATAAGTGCCATAGCCTATGTCTTGGAATTTTTCTAAGCTTAGGTGTACTTAAAGAATGCTATGAACAAGATTTTATGTTTTAAAACTATTTTATGAACTAAATAATTTAGTTACTGACCTCATTGGTATTTTCATGATATTAATGAATAAATTGGTTTCTAAAGGAGTTTTGAGTTCCTAAAATGATTCCAAGAGAAAACTAGTAACTTACGTGCATTTAAATCATGAATCTATGTGATTACATGATGCTTGTATTTTGATTCTGCCTGTGTACTTGGCCACTGTATAAATTCTGTTTTATGGTGATAAAATATGTAAAATTATGTTTGAGTGAAGAAGGAACGATTTGGGAAGTTAGGAAAGAATAAGTAGCTAGAAAGGACTAAAATGAAAATTTTAGAACACTTAGATGTAAGAATGGTAAATTCTATTCCAGCATAATTGAACTTAAGGAAAATAGTTTATAATTACGGGATATGTGTAGGAATCCCTCATAATTGGTTTAGGAATTGAATATAGAGCCTTAGGCGAAGGTGGAACTTAGAAAAGGTCAAAAACGGAGATTCTAGGACCCCGTAAGCGTATGATAATTTTCTACCTAAGTGATGCAATGCTGTATGGATATATTAGTGAACATAAATCTTGGTGAGAATTGTAAGTAATGATCCCTTAGGTGTTATAAAGAACTATAATGGGTGTTAGGATGATTAGAACACAAGTTTAAGACCCGTCAGGGTCAAAGTATAAGATATCTTAAGATAAGGGGATGTGAGGTAAGAATGAGATCAAGTGAGTATCGCTTTGATGTATGTGAATGTTTTAAATACCGTGAGTATGAGAATTTATGGATGTGTGGCATGTTGCTACGATAATGTGGTATGCTATGTTTACAATGCATAAGAATATGAGTTATAAATAGAGGTTATGTTATAAGATGTTCTATGGTTGTATGCTCATGCTGCATCCATACAAGATATGATAAGGAGGAAATGATCCCATTATGACTTCCCGAGTTTGTATGGGGTGATCCAAGAAAGAGATATGATTCCCCCTCTTTTTACCCATGTAAATCTAGTGATGACTAGTTAGGTTTGAGCTCATTCCTAGGCGATGGGTGTATTTGGAGTTTTGGTGGCTATGTGAAAATCGCGGGCGGCATGTTGGATGGATTTTGGTGGCTACAATGAGGGTGGAAAAGTTAAGAAAGGAACTCAA
Source organism: Dalbergia oliveri (assembly GCA_030441495.1). Lineage (NCBI taxonomy): Eukaryota > Viridiplantae > Streptophyta > Magnoliopsida > Fabales > Fabaceae > Dalbergia > Dalbergia oliveri. Next base: position 2,031 of record JAMLFY010000478.1, on the reverse strand, counting down.
GGAGTTCAATTATGATAAAAGTAAAAGATGCACATGCATATGTTTCATGGTTGTTCTATTGGTGCTTATGATTAAGTGATATATGTTGAGTACGTGAAGGTCATTCTCAAGCATTGCCATGCATACATAAAATATCTGCGCATTCATACCATCAAGACTCATGCTAAAGAAACCCACTTTGGATAATAGGATTTGAGAAATTAAAACTGAACCTATGCATGTACACCTCTTTCATAATGTAAACGAAGTGGCTAGTGTTACGCCCCAACTTTTACTGTCATTTAGAAATTACCGAATTACCCTAGGTAATTCTTATATAAATTCGAGATTCGAACAATCCTCAATAGAGAAATATAACATTAGAAAAGAGGTTATGAGCGATTCCTGCAAGAGTCAAGTCCCGAATTTTTGGACGTGTAAAATAACCAAAATGCCCCTCAAGGTTATTTTACTAGAAATTAGGATCGTGTGTAACAGGCTAAATTTTAATTAAAAATTAATTTGAGCTTTATTAATCTTAATTTCAAAAATCTAATAGTTTAGCAATGATGAGAGCAGCCCAACGGACCTGTCAAAAAAAATTTCGAGCCAATGAATAGTAACCTTACAGCCCAGGCCAAGGGACAAGTTGAATAGATTCGGGCCAGGTGCTCGAAATTAGCAAAACATGGGAATAATGTTAGAAATAGGTGAAAATGATAATTTTATATTTAGAATTAATTTACGGGTAATATCGGTAAATCGGGTACGGTGTTTACCCGTTCGTGAGATTTCTCGATTTTTAACAGAAGAACATTTCTAACATTATTAATAATTGATTTATAATTGATATTTATTCATTTGAGACAAGTGGAGGGCCAAGATTTGATCTTGGATTCCAAGATCAAATCCTAACCATCCACTTGGCTTTCTAGTAGCATGAATCATCATAAGACTTGCTTATTTAATGATGATGACTCATAAAAACACCTAGGCAAAAAACTTCTCCCCAAAGGCAAGGAGCATTCTCTGCCATTCCAAGCAAAGGCAGCAGCTGGTTCTTCCTCCATGTTCAAGAGCTCCATCTTAGTTACAATTCACATAAACACTAGCCTAGAATCCTCAAAACCTAAACCTTTCTCCACTAAAGTTGCTCTACACTTCCATCTCTATAATTATAACCGATTAGAATTCCAAAACCTCATCCTTTTCATCTCATCCATCACTGATTATAGGGGGTTTGGGGTGTTTGAAGAGTTTTGAAGTGAAGAGCTATCATCTTGAAGCAAGCCAAAGACAAAGATACACTAGCCTTCACAGTAGGTTTCTTTCCCTTTCTTGTGAAATTTTTCAATTCTGTTTTAGCTTGCCCTAATTCAAAAATTTTGATGATATTGATGATTAACATATTGATATTGATGTATGAATTTTTGTGTTGTGTTTGGATGGTTTTAAAATGGGTTTTTCCTCAAGTGAAATTAGAACTAGGTTGCTGGACTGATTTCTGTTCTATAATTCAGAATTTTCACGAATTTTCTGGGTGGTTTCATGAGCCATGAAAATTATATGTTGTAGTTAACCTCTTAGACTAAACACACGAATTTTCTTAGGGGTTAATTCTAAGGTTTGATGCCTCAAAAAATTAGGAACCGAATTGTAACTCCTCCTGCTAAATTTAGATCTGAAGTAACAAACTTGCCCAATTTTTCATCATAGCAATTGATTGAGATAGCTCCTGAATTTTTTACACAAGACTAATAACATGTTGAAATACCTCTGTGAATTTTCTTGTACCATGATTCCATCGAATTCTAGGGCTAAATATTTTGAGAACACAAGTCTGGACTATGAATTTGTGGCTTTGCCACCAGATTTGCCTATTTTATTGAAGTGGTTATATAACTCTGATTGCCCTGAAATTTTTACAGGTTGTTTTAGACACATTGAAGTGTCATGTGAAATTTTCCTTAAGGTTGGAATGGTTGTTTGGTATGGTAACAAATTGTTGTGCCTGGAACTTCAATTCTGCCAGGATAATGAGATGTAGAAATG
>JAMLFY010000477.1:0-33060 GCA_030441495.1 Dalbergia oliveri | reverse complement strand
AAGAAAAAGGGTTGAGACATGAAAAGGATATCTAAGGGAAGGAGCAATGCAACCTCATTCAAAGATCTCTATATTTTGTTTGTTCTTTGCCATAGGAAGGTACACCCACCTAGCAAATGATTCTTGAGAAAGGAATCCTTTAGAAAGGTTGGTAAACCTCTCCTTTGAAAACTAACTAATAAGGACCCAAGAAAGTCTGGATACCAAAATCAAAAACTATTCCTTTTGCAATGTGAAAGGGTTAACTTGGTTAAAGTGCCAAGGAAGAAACTAACCTTGTCTACATTAGATACTTATCCTTAACCAGGAGTTTAGAGCCGAGCTTAAGATCCTCAAATGACTCGAGCTAGATGATGAATGAGTTTAAAGAAATCTTTACTAATGTTTTCAAAAAGAACTAGAGGAATATCCTAAAAAATGTGTCTCAAGGATGCCTTTGAAAGGCTTAATGAAAGCAATATCTTCATAAAGTAAGCTCCAGAACATCAACTCTTTAGAAAGCATGCTCAGACCTCAAAGCATTCCTAAAGTATTCTGACATGAAGATAAGTAAACTAAAGATAAAAGAGAAGCTTGAGGATCTTAATGATATAGAAACTACAAAGGAGTTTTTGAAATTCCTAGTAACACCTTTACAAAGTTCATGGAAAATTTTTCAAGGGTATGAGAACTAGGTCATCCCTTACATATATATATATATATATATATATATATATATATATATATATAAAACTTGCTTTTATTCTCACCATTGAACCTAAATGTTGTAAAGAAGCTTTGAGCTCATCAAAGTTAGGTGGATGCTTTGTAAAAGAAGCGTTCAGTTTGAAAATGGAAAAATCTGGTTGACTAGTTGAAAATTCATCATCTAAAGCACAAAGGAAATGTTCAAGAACACATTCAATGGTGCTGGCAATGTCATGAAGAACAAAGCAAGTTTAATTGTACTAGGTCTTTGAGATGATGACTTCACTTGGAAACAGAGTTTAGAAATAGCACCAGTGGTTGCTGCGTTTTATTTGAAAAAGTCTACCACTTGTCATGCAAAAAGCAGTAATACAAATGACTTTCTCACCCGGATAGGATATTTATTTTAAAAGTTGTCTGCACCTAAGAATGCAAATAAGGAATTAGCTGGAAGATTATCTTTGAGGTACTTCCATATCCTTGTCTCTTGTAATATAAGTGCTATTTATCTTGTTAAGAATCCTTTTCAGCACTTTAATTCAAGGTCTTGTTGTTATAAACTTTTTATCTGTGATATCCATTTAAAAGGAGATATTGAGTTAATGGTTGTATATATCTAAGACCTAATGTCGACATATTCACAAAATCATGATTAGATCTATTTTTTTGTGTCTTGAAAAGTTTTTTTAAAACTTATATGGTTTTAATCTATAAGCATTCATGCACAAACTTCTCATTGCATCCCTTTCATAGCTCCAAACTAAAGACCTAGTAAAGTCATCAGTGACATGTTCAATAAGACATCAATACAGTACCATAGTCAAATCAGCGAAGATCACAAGGCAGTCTACAAGACGTTTTTGGTTGTATATCAAGATATTAAGTTGTAAAACCATATATCATATTGAAGATAATATTTGTCTACTAGTTCAAAGAAAGAAGATGGTTGATTAGAAAGAAAAGATGAAGGTCAGAAAATGAAGATTATATGGGGTTATAAGCTTGAACATATGAAGATGATCATATGTTGAGTATGCGGATGTCTCCTATGGGTTAGAAAGTGAAAAGTGTAGCTCATAAAGTAAGCCTTTCAGAAAGTGATCTCAAGTGTCAGAAATCTTTCTTTCTAAAATGGATAAAGGTAGGATAATTCCCAGTTTTAGGTTTTCTTTCTCCCACGTCGTCTCACTTTCAGTCTTAGCTCATGTCAAATCACTTAAATAACCCCCACTCCTCACACATCACCATTTTACCTTCATCATTAACCTCAAACATATCCTCAACCATTTCATGTTCTCATATCTCTCTGAACTTGAAAACCTTCTTCTTTCAAACCCCTTATCCCTACAAACCAAAACCTCAAATCCTCTCACAAACCTTCTCAAAGTTCAATCTTTTACCTCATCCGTTTATCTCCTCTTTGTTCACACCCTCCGTTTCATCAACGGCTAAAGGAAGAGTGTGAATCAATCTACTACTAAGAAAGCTTCATTTCACATGTATGATGATCCTAGCATCAGGATCATTATGAGAAATTTTTCCGCATCAAGGAAGATGGCTCCCAAGTCTCTAAGGAAAGATCTTCATGAAGAAATATCAATTCTTAATGAAGTCTTTACCTTTCAAAATGGAATACCTAGAGATTAATGAACTAGTCTTCCCACGATTAGTCACTTGCCTTCTACTCTCATCTAGAAAGACTCTCAACTTCATCGAAACTATGATAAGAGATTACACTATTAAGATCACGGCTTTAGGATTTCCAAGGTCACCAAGGCACCAAATGTCGAAGTCATCTGGAGTTCCTTACTAGACTTGGGCTTACTCTCTTGGAATAAATGAAGGAGATATGTCCAGGTATCTAACTAATTCCATCCTTCACAAGCCAAATGAAATCACTACTGCCATGTTAAGTGCTAGGGCTAGGAAGGTATACATGGTGGTCCAATTCTCTATCTTACCTCGTATAGGAAGCACAGATGCACTTGTTGGCATGGACTACATGCTTCTCTATTGTCTAATGACAAAGAGAAGATGATCCTGCCAATGTCATTCTGATCATATGATGAGTGCAACCTCAAAAGAAAACGGAACCTGAATGTTCCATATGGAATGTTGTTGGCTAGACTTCTTCAACATATGTGCTTTCCTCTTCTCACTGAGAGATATGAGCTCTTGGAAGGAACCATTTTCTCACCTTCTTTAGAACTTCAAGAAAAAGATCCATCATCCTTGGTTCCAAACCACAAGGCAGAGTCCCTGACAAGAGATGATCAAGCTAGAAAAGCCTAACAAAAGGCCGAGTCTCAACAAGAAAAAGCCAAAGGAAAAAGGAAGCTAGTTCTCATAGAAAGCGAGCCTGAGAACTCTGAAGGAGGAAGAGGAGGAATCCACTCGCTTCATCGCTTTGAAGAAAGAAGGACAAAAGAAAATAAGAGTCTACTTATCAAGAAACTCATGTGGCGGTCAAACCTGTCAAGATAATCAGGAGAAAGAGATGTTTGGCTCAAATGCAATCAAATGCCATGTATGAGTCCAGAATCTCCATACTAAATAAAGAAGTTGCAAAATATGAAGAAGCCATATTGAGTCATTGTTGATGACTTTGAAACCTCATCTGAGGAAGAAGATGTAGAAGAAAGGATCTAGAAGAAGAATCCTCATCTAAAAGAATCGAGCTTGCTCAGGAGGGAAAAGGGTAGACTAAGTGCTACAATTAGACTTGGCTCCACGAAGAGTCTCAATAGAGCCAGTCCTTGAAGAGCCATCTTTAGAACCCATCATTAAGAACTAGCTGAAGAAGCACTTGAACCAAAATCAGCTATAATCCTTATGGTACCAACCTCCTTCTTCTATCCGCATCACTCAATAATGGAAGAAGAGGATATAGCATCAGGCTAAGCCGTTTCTTCCGCCTCCCCTTATGCCTTAAGCTATTGCTATACATACTAATATACAGGCTCTTATCGCTCAGCCCGGGAGATGGACCTTAGATATCCCAGCTTTGAGCCTTTACCACCAATCACAACTCCACCTCCAACTTTACCGAGTCTTCCTCTCAGTTATCAGCTTCAACAAATCATCCTATGCCATCCGACAAAGATTGCCTCCAGAGAGGATCGCTTTAGGCAACAATCATAGAGACATAGCGGCGCCCAAGCTAGACAAATAAAGAACTTGGAGTTCAGATTCTTCAGACCAATCAAGAGATTCTACAAGAGCTTAAGACGATGAAGATGGTGTCTTTGATTTCCAATGTACGCCCGATTTTTCCCGTGTACAAATGACCAAAATGCCCGAGGTCATTTACCCTGAAAATGAGGATCGTCGCTCTGATCCAAGGGGACGTTTTGATGATGGTGGGGGATTATATGTGTTATGTGTTGTAATAGAGTAGAAGAATCTCATTTTTGAGTTTCGATGCACAAAATTACCAAAATGCCCCTATGACTAAGAAATCCATTTATGTGCCAGTTAAGCTAAGACTTCACCAAAGGGTTTTAAATGAGGTTTTTAAGTAATGTTTAATGTTAGGTTAAGCCCTGAGTCCCGGAGGTTTTTGTGAAAAATTACCATTTTGCCCCTAGTTAAGTGCATTTTGGGCCTAATGATGTGATTAGTAAAACCTAAGCAATATTAGGCTCTAATTAAAGATTAGTAAATTCTAATTACTAATCTAGAGTCAAAATAATTAATAGAGGTTAATTAGAACCTAAGATTGCTTGGAGAAGCTTAAAATCCTTTTCTTGATTTAAGACTTTATGTCACATTTTTCATGAATAGTAAGATTCCAATCAATTTTCTTAAATCATGAAAGTTGTCACATGATGAGATTCCTCCCTAATAAAGGTGGATTTGCATTAATCAAGCAAGACCACTTTTCAGTCTTGTCTTGAACCACCTTAATTACCCATTATCTCATAAAACACAAATTACAACTCCTAATACACGGCCTAACCAAATCAACTCCTAAACATACTTGTAAACCAACATTAAAATGAGATTTTCCTCCCATTATGCCTTAATCATGGCCGGCCACTCCTCCCCAAAATCATCCATCACATGTTGAAATTCAATTAAAATAAGCTTAAAGAATCATGCATGCCATACCTTTAACCATGTTTGCCCATACCTTGAACCATGCCTTGAACCATACCTAGCCATACCTTAAGCCATGCCTTGAACCATACCTAGCCATACCCAAAGCCATACCTTGCAAGAGATATTTTTCTCTCCTTGCCTTGTGTTTCATTTTCAATAAATAGGCATCAAGGAAAGCTTACAACACTTTGCTCATTTTTCACAACTCTAACCTTTCTTTCTCAAGCTCCAAGAATTCTTCTTCTTCTTCTTCTTCTTCTTCATTCTTCCAAGAATCACCATTCTCCCCCATTTCCTAACCTCAAACCACCACACAACCACCATACATATTCCTTTAAACACATAACCTTTCCATTCCCAAGATCAAGAACACAAGACAAACCTTTCTTTCTTTTCTTTTCCTCTTGGCGAAACCATCATCTAGCACCAAGGAGGATTTGTTCTCTCATCTCATCTCAAGACTAAGCTTCCTCCTTTGGAAAGAAAATATCTTTGGTAGGGAGTTGTTTTAAAAATTTTTGTTTTTCTTTCTTTGTTTTAAGGTGTTAAAATGTTGAAATTTTCTTCCTCTACATTTCGGCTTCTTCCTTCCTTTCTTTTCTCTTTATTTCGGCCTTAGTGGCCTATATGATGAAGGAACCATGGCTTGATGATAAGGATCTTGGGTGTTGGTTGCAAAACCATCATTTATTTGACCTCTAAAGCTTGAAGGTTTCACTTTTAAGAGTTTTTAGCAAATGAAGATATTATGTTATTAAATGGTAATCTTGAGCCTAAGACTCAAAGAAATAATAAGTGGAGTGCATTCATATTTATATTTCAAGTCCTTGCATTGCATATTTATATTTAAGTCTTGCACTTTCATTACCATCTAATTAATTAACTCTAAGCCTACCTATTTCAACCTTAAAGTTGAGATGTGATTTAAAAAATACTCTAAGGGGCCTAGAGCACTAAAATAAAGAATTGGACTTGCATTCATATTTACATTTCCTTGCCTAGCATATTTACTTTCCAAGTTATCACTTAAGCTTAAAGGATAAAACAAGAGCATGCATTTTCATCTAAATGATTAATCTTGAAGCCTACCTATTTCAACCTTAAAGTTGAAATGTGATTTAGAGTAAATACTCTAAGAGCCTAGAGCACTAAAATAAAGAATTGAACTTGCATTCATGTTTACATTTCTTGTTTAGCATATTTACTTTTTAAGCCATCACCTAAAACTTAAAGATGTAAAACTAGAGCTTGCATCTCATATTTAAATTTAAGCTTTGCATAGCATATTTATAGTTCTTGCTATTAATCTAGAAAACTAATAATGAAGCTTGCATTACCTATTTATACTTATGCCATCACTAAAAATTAATCTAGAGCTCAAGACTCACCATTTTAATTTACATAATGAACTTTGAATTATGAAACATATTTATGTATATATATGTACATATATGTTGTTGAGTAAGGACATATTTTATTAAGTTCTTTAATTTTACCATCAATCTAAACATTTCTAATTATGTGGCTAAGACCATAAAGATTTTCTTATGAGGATAACTTAGAGTTAAAAATGTGGAATGGCTTGTTATTAAATAATGTTGTGATGTTTCCACATGCTTGAGAAGTTATGTGTTATTATCTTACGTGATTAGTTGTTTGGAATGCATATGAGATGTTATGATTTTGCTTGAACTATTGTAAAGTTGCATGTGTTTAAAGAGCAAAAGTAAAGTATATGATATAGTTGTGGCCTTGCATCTTAACATGATATGTTTGATGACATTCTATGATTTCATGCTCATATTGCATCCTTATATGATTTGCTAATGTGGAAATGATCCTCTAGACTCCGAATTAAAGGTTATGAGAGGTGATCCAAGAAGAGTAGCATTTCCCATGACAAGAAAGTACATACTCAAGAAAGAATATGTTTTCCCCTCTTTTTTCCCCATATTAAATCTAGCGACAGTGAGTTATGAGCTCATTCCTAGGCGATTATGAGGAGAGTTTCAGTGAACATGTTAAAAATCACCGGGACGTGAGATGGTTGGTTTCGGTGATGAATACGAGGGTGGAAATTAATAAAGGAACTCGAAGAGTTCAATCATGATAAGTAAATATGCATATGCATATGCCACATCATTGTTCTATTGGTGCATTTAATTATGTGATATATGTTATATACATGTGTTGTTATGCTCTCAAGGTATTGTCATGCATACATGAGATATCTGTATTCATGCCAATAAGACCCATGCTAAAAGACACCCACTTCGAATAAAAGGATTTTGAGAAAGTTAAAATTTGAATCTTATGCATGCACACCTCTTTCATAATGAAAACCGAAGTGGCTTGGGATGATGACGATAACACTTGTGTTAAGTCGGAGCTTATCTAGAATCTTGAATAAGTTTCTCATCCCTTTCTTTTTTCCGGGTCGTCTCCAGACATGAATAATGCAGAATGTTTGATCTTCCTTGAGGTGCCGGCAAAGAAGTCACGTCAAATGCACGGATCAAAGGTCACAGTCTAAGCGTGAAGACTAATCTAGTTTTGTTATAGTTATGTTTAGCTTTGGGCTTGTGTATGTTCAACTTGTTTGTTATAACATTGTTGCTTTATAGATTGACGACTGTCCCCCAAACCAACATTGGTTTTCCATGTGCTTTGTCCTCACTTACATGCTTCCTGGAACTTTCCAGGAGGTCACCCATCCCAAAATTACCCCAAGTCAAGCACGCTTACCTTGAAGTTCTTTCGTGATGACTACAAAAGAAAGATGCATCTTTGTGGCATAGGTAGTACCAATTAATTCATATAAGCCCTCCTTAACTGGATAGTCTCATACCTATACAAACTCAGGATCCTCTCATTCCTGTGTGTAAATTGGTTCATTCATGTACCCCTCGTCTGGAGGTAGGAGCCGTTCCTTGTCTGTGCTTCTCCCGCACCGACGATTACTCCCTACCTCATCCCGAGCGTTACATGCCCACCACTTCCGCTTGGTTCATTCCTGAATCACACCGTCCTGGGAAAAGCCAAGCTCTAATACCATTTGTAACATCCCCGCCGCCTTAAATGTTGTCAATTGTCCCCACAAACCAACACGGTCTTTCTAGAGTGCTTTGTCCTCACTCATATGCTTCCTGGAAAACTTCCCAGGAGGGCACCCATCCCAAAATTACCCCAAGTCAAGCACGCTAACTTTGGAGTTTTCGTGATGGACTACCAAAAAGAAATATGCATTTTTGTGGCATAGGTAGTACCAATCAATTCATATAAGCCCTCCTTAATTGGATAGTCCCAGACTATACAGGTTTAGTAATTGTCATTTTGGTGTGTAATTTTTGGCCTATTCATACCCACTTGGAGGCAGGAGCGCTCCTTGTGTAACACCCTAATAATTAACCCAATACACCTAGGAGGATTTGATTAATCACTAGACTTTACTCTTTGCTTCAGTTCCTTAATCATGCTTTGAAAATACTTAGTGAAATTACGAGCCATTTTTTTTAAACATAATTGAAAATGTGAGCCGCGCATAACGTGAACGATAATCGAGATAAAGCAGAAAACAAATAAACATATCATGAAGAAACACATCATATTGGCTCCATCATATGACATCCATAATTACATATCACATAGATATTTTGCCTACAACAAAATAAGACTAGGTGTAGGCAATCTAATAAAACATAAATAATATATGGATGGAAGGACATCCATTAATAGCACCTAGTAATAACACTCAAGGAATAGGGATAGATATCTGAAATATACAAGTGAAACTAGCAGGATCAAGTTCAGCTACCAGGTGAAAGCCTCAATGTGAATCACGAACACTTCCTTCCGTTTCTTAAGACGAGATGGAAAGAAAATAGAGGGAGTGAGAAACTTATAAAAAGAATCTCAGGAGTACTCACCTCATGATGCATTGTGTCATCATCATTGTCCCCAGGAACCTTGGTTTCATTATGAAATAGTGAGCATGCTAAGATTGATTTATTAAGTTCGAAAATACTTTACGAGGTTTGTCATTTTAATCATGCGTCTTATAATGCATCATAAACTTAGCATGTCATGTTTATAATGAACTTTTCCTTTTATCAACACATCATATTCTTCATCATCATATCAAATACTATGCATAAAAGAACATTATATTTCTCATCATCATATCATAAATACTATGCATAGAACATCATATTTCTCATCATCAAATCATAAATACTATGCATAGAAGAACATCATATTTACATCATGCATTACTTAGTTCCTTAGGTGACTTAAAGTTACTTCCATCATCATTTTCCTGGGCACCCCATACTCCACCTTTTGGGAGTAATCTAGGTTATGAGCTCATACCTTACTAGTCGTCACTAGCATATACTTATCCCTTTTGATAAGTTAAAGTTCCAACTCTACCCTTTTGAGAGAACGGATTAGGGGGCTAGGATCACCTTTTCACCACCTATAGTCTAATGGGTCAAAGGATCATTTCCTCTTACATTTAAGTCACCATTAAATCTTTGCATGTTATATCATAATTCAATTCATAATCATCATGACATTTTCTCATTTATAGCTTATATGGATAATATATACTAACTTAAATCATGCATCTGGAGATTCCCAGGAAGAGAGGTGGTTCCAATACACGCTTAAATACCAAAGTTTTCCTAGCCAGAACCTTTCCAAATTACACTTTTACAGGAGTACACTTTCTTCCAGGCAACAAAGGTAATTTTTTAAATAACAAAGATTATTTCTTTATTTCATGCATAAGCATTTTCATTGTTTGCAACAGTAACTATAACATGCAAGCTAGGGAATCATTCAATGACATCAAATACTTAATAAGCATCAAATCACTTTATAGACTTATCACTTAAAACATCAAAGAAGCATCATCATAAATCCTTATCGAAAACCTTAAACAACCAAACTCTAAAATCGGTAACCTCAATTGCCAAACTAATTAATTATGCATCTAAGGGATTCATTACCATTATTATAATTAATTATAAGGCTTAGGAACATTATTAAACTCTATGGGGCAGCATAGGCAGTAAGTTAATTTAAGGTTTTACGATGTGTTAGAAGTTGCGTTTTTAACCTTTCTCTTACCAGCTTTCCCCTACGATGCTAACATTAATTACTAAACCGATTATGAATTATTCTCCCTTATCTAAACATAATAAAATCTGGTTCTTATAGTTGTTGATAATTCTGACAGAATGCATAAATTTCATTCTTTAGAGTTCTAAAAAATTCTGCTTTTACCTTTTTAGTTACTCAGTTTCATTTTTATGTTCGGGATCAATCCTACACTAATTGATACCAAGTTTTTCGTGGCTAACTAATCCTTACAAAATTATAACACACTAAAATAGATTTGGCATTGGATAAACCTAAATGGGTCAAAGACTAGGTAAATTCTAGATTTACGTTGTTCTAGGAAGCTAGTTTTCTCACTAACATGCATAGAATCATTTTCTTAACAATAAACCATAATTATCACAACTCCAAACAGTTAATTATTTCATTTATTGGTACTTGGGCAAGTCTTTGAGCTCTAGGATCTTTAGGTGATAAAAATAAACATGTCATGCGTTGATTCTTTTAGCCATTATAAAATAAAGTGAGAACATAAAATAAATATGAGATGCAACTTCTTTATTATCTTTAGAGATTAAGTGACAACATGAAATATAAACATGAAATGCAAACTTGGAAATTTAAACATGAGTATGCAAGTCCATTTATTCATTCTTGAAATTTTAGTGATGACATAGAAAGTAAACATGATTATGCAAGGCATAAACTTAAACATGGATGCAAGTTCATTTGATTTCTTTACTAGAGCTCCTTCAAGACTTTATAGAAATACAAATTCAATATATATATATCTTAACAAGACAAAGTGAGAAATACATCTTTCAAATTCTAAACTCAAGATCATAAAATCATCATAAAAACATCATTCTTTAAAGTTTTGCATCAAGTGGAACTTTCAAGCTTTAGAGGCCTAACTTGTGATGGATTCACAACCCACCTTCAAGGTCCTCATCATCAAGCCATCATCTTAGTCCCACCTAGGCCATATGGCCGAATTGGTTAAAGAAAAGGAAGAAGAAAACCAAATGGAAAAACTAGAGAAAATCCATGAAATCATCATTTTGAACCAAGAACAACACTTAGCAAAACATAGAAATAAACTTAAAAACAACTCCCTACCTAATCTGATTTGAAGGAAAGGAAGAGAACTTGGTTTCTTGGAGTGAAATGAAAGAAAATATTCTTGAAAACTTGAAGAAAGAATTCAGCCAAGAGGAGGAGGAAATGAGAGCTTTTGGTGCTTTGGAAAAACTAGAAATGTGTACAATTTTGAGCAAGCATCTAAGACTCCTTAAGCATGCCTATTTATAGAGGATTTAAGTTCATGTATGGACAAGAGGAGGAGGCATAATTTTTGGATTTTTCATGGGGAACAAAGGGAGGAAAATCATTTCTTGTTTAAGGCATGTTTTATGCCATGTTTTAGGGAATTTTTTGGCATTTTGTTTTAGTGCATTATCTTGCAATAATTCTAATGATTATGGCTGAATTATTTCGTGCATTACAGCCTCATGGAAGAGGGTTTTGTGTGTTCCATGTATTATTTAGGTGTAGGCAAGGTATTCATGCAATTTAGAGAATTTACGTTAAGGGCTTAGGTGAATTAGTAAGCAATTTGAGTGTTTTAAAGCAATTTTAGGTTCTAATCAATTTAAATAAATAATTTTGACTCTAGATTAATAATTAGAATTTAATAAGCTTTAATTTGAGCCTAATATTGCTTAGGTTTCGTTAGACGAATCAAAAATCTCAAAATTTGTAAAACTGACAAAGAGGGGCAAAACGGTCATTTTACTTAAAAATTGCCCGAGACCACCCGAGCTTAACCAATGGTTAATCATGGCTTAAAAACACCTTTTAACACATTTTAGTGAGGTTCGGGTCTAGTCAGCATAATTTGGTTAAAACAGCTGGAGGGCGTTTTGGTCATTTGCGTCGAGCTCAAAATTAGGATTCTTCTCCTCTATTAACACTCATAACACAAACAATCCCTTATTAACATCAAAACATCCCCTTGAGGATGGGTGGGCCCACGATCCTCATTTTCTGAAATAACCTCAGGGCATTTTGGTCATTTTACACGTACAGAAATTTGGGTTTGCAATACTTGCACGAATTGCTCCTAACTTCTCTTCTAACATTATATTCCTTTATTAAGGATTGTTTGGTCTCAAATTTTATATAATATTTACCTACGGAATTCGGTAATTCCTAATGAATATAAAATTGAGGCGTTACATTACTCCCCTCCTTAAAAAGAATTTCGCCTTCGAAATTCGTTATCTTAGAAGTACCTCTGGATACGTGCTTGCATATTGATTCCCGCTCCCATGTAACTTTCGGTTTCACCTCGTCCCATGCTACTTTGACTGTGGGGTACTGCCTTGTTCCTTAACCGCTTAACTCCTCGGTTAACGATTTCATGGGTGGTAAGTTAAACGTTAGGTCATCTCTTAATTGTACATGTTCTGGCTCTAGTACATGACTTGGTCAGAATGATATTTCCTTAACTTGGAGACATGGAAAACATCATGAAGGTTGGAGAGACTCCTGGGTAGGGCTATACCGGTAGGCTAGATCCTATTTTGCTAAGGATTTCAAATAACCAAGAAATCTTGGGCTCAATTTCTTTACTTTCATTGCTCGGCCTATGCCTGTGGTGGGTGATTCTTAGGAACACATGGTCCCCTTCTTGAAAATCTAGCGTTTTTACCGCTTGTCCGCATAGTTTTTCTGCGACTTTGAGAGGAAGAATCTTATCCCTAATCTTCTTGATTTGTTCCGTCGTTTCCCACAATATTCTCCAAGTAGACTTTGCTTTCTGGGCTCATACCAACATAGAGGTGATTGACACTTCCGTCCATAGAGGGCCTCGTATGGTGCCATACCGATACTTGCATGATAACTGTTGTTATATGCAAATTCAATCAGTGGCATGTACTACCCAACTCCCTCTTTGATCTAAAACACATGCCCTCAACATGTCTTCCAAAGTTTGGATAGTTCTTTCAATTGACCGTCCGTTTGGGGTGATAAGCCGGGCTCAACAGAGTTGAACCAAACGCCTTTGAAAGGCTCCCCAAATCGTGACCAACGCGGATCCGATCCGAGATTATCGTCAACAGTACTCCGTGTAATCTTACTATTTCTGAATATATAATCGTGCTAACCTATCCAAGGAATAAGTCACCTTAATAGGTAAAAAGTGGGCTGATTTAGTCAACCGATCCACTATTACCCAAATGGCGTCATGATTCGCTTGGGTCCTGGAGTCCATTACAAAATCCATGGAGATACTATTCCACTTCCACTCGGGGATTGGTAGGGGTTGCAACATTCCAGGGTCTTTGGTGCTCAATCTTCACCTTTTGACACACCAAGCACTTATTCACCCATGTGCACACATCCTTCTTCAATCCTGGCCACCAGAACATCTTCTTCAAATCTTGATACATCTTGGTGGCACCGATGAAGGTGAATGGCTCTTATGGGCTTCCTCCAAAATATCCTTTCGGAGGTCACCACTAGCAGGTACACATATACGACCTTCAAACCTCCACAAACTATCATTCCCTTGGGTAAAACCTTTCAACTTATTAGCTCTTACCGCTTCTAAGCTTTCTTGAAATTCAGTATCTTCCCTTTGGGCTTGAGCAATTCTTTCCTTGAATTCACTCGTCACACTAAGATGGCAAGCTCTTATGCCCTTAGTGGTCAAGGTCATCCCTAGATTTAGGTCTCTAAACTTGCAATTAACTCAACCTCCTTCACCATCAAATCGGGACACTTGTAAGGATTTCCTACTTAGGGCATCAGCTACAACATTAGCTTTACCTGATGATAATTTACCCGAAATCATAATCTTTTAAAAACTCCATCCACCTTCTTTGCCTCATGTTTAGCTCTTTTTGATCAAAGAGATATTTCAAACTCTTGTGATCGGAAAACACCTCAAACCTCACTCCGTATATAAATGGTGTCTCCAAATCTTTAGCAAAACACACACCTAACTCAAGGTCATGGGGGGGTAATTTGCCTCATGTGGCTTGAGTTGCCCTGACGCATAGGCCACTACTTGCCTATTGCATCAGTACACAACCCAAACCCTTCCTTGAAGCATCACAGTATACTTCGAAAGGCACATTGGAGTCCTATATACCAAACAGGGGTCGAGGTTAGCTTGTGTTTTAGCTCTTGAAAGCTCTTTTCACTCTCCGAGGTCCATGAAAGGGGTGTTCTTCCTAGCAGCTGGTCAGAGGTAGGGAAATCTGGAAAATCCCTTGATAATCGACGGAATAACCCTAAACCCAAAAAACTCCTTACTTTAGTTATGGTGGTTGTCTTCCCAGTTACGACCGTTTCACCTTACTAGGATCTACAGGATTCCTCTCTAGACACTACATGCCCTAAAAATTTCACCTCATCCAACCAGAATTCACACTTAGAAAGCTTGGCATATAGTTTCTTTTCCTTTAGGATTTCCAGGACTATGGTTAGGTGGCATTCATGCTCCTCGTGGGTCTTAGAGTAGATGAGAATATCATCTATGAAGACAACCACGAACTTACTAAATAGGGTCTAAAGATCCTATTCATGTAATCCATAAAAATTGCTGGAGCATTGGTTAATCCAAAGGACATTACTAAATTCAAAATGGCCATATCGAGTGCGAAAGGCCATTTTCTGGATATCTTTCTCTTACTCTAATCTGGTAACCTGACCTCAAATCAATCTTAGAAAACATGACTCACCTTTAAGCTGATCCATCAAGTCATCTATCCTAGGCAAAGGGTATTTGTTCTTCACTGTCACTTTATTCAATTGCCTATAATCAACACACATCCTCATACTCCCATCCTTTTCTTCACAAACAACACAGGGCTCCTGAAGGTGATGCACTAGGCCTAACAAAATTTTTCTCCAATAAATCTTCCAATTGAGCTTTTACTCTTGCAACTCTAGGGGACATCCTGATGGGGCTATGGATATGGGACCTGCACCCGAAGCAATTCTATGGAAAACTCTATCTCTCTGGGGGAAACTCTGTATCTCATTCTGAAATACTTCGGATAATTCCTTACTATTGGTATCTCATCGATACTTTGCTCAAAGTCTACATCACTAGCAACTTAAGAAAATATAACCTTTACTCTCACCCTTACCATAGTCCATTTCCACAATGTTATGTAGAACTTATAGGTTTCTTAGGTTCAAAGGGAACAGGAGAAAAGTAATGGTTTTCTCATAGGTTTAAGGATACACGGTTGGCTTCAAGCCAATCCATGCCAAGAATCACATCTAAACCTTGCATGGGTAAGCAAATGAGATCTAAAACAAAGGATCTATTTTCAATAACAAAATTACAATCTAGACAACATCTACAAGTCCTAAAATGTTTCCAGTAAGGTAGAAACAACAAGGTCAAAAGGAAGTTCAGTCACATGTAAGTTAAGGCTTTTAACACATGAGTGGGAGAGAAAGAATGGGAAGCACCAGGATCATATAGTACAATTAAGTTTTTACCATGCATGTTACACTTACCTTCCACGAGATTCCGTGACTTTGCCGTTTCCTCAGGATTAACCGTAAAAACCCTTCCTTGGTACTGCGGCTTGGATTGGGGGTTGGCGGTTTCCTCTCCGTGCATTCTCGAGAGTAGTGGTCCCTTCACATTTAGAACATACATTTGTTCGCTTTACATGGGCATGCTCCCATGATTCTTGCCGCACTTGGACATCCATGGATGGTGGGGGTCGTGGAGGTGCTACTTGGACCTTTTGTGGTGCTTTCCCCGTTGTTATTGTTGTTGTTGCGATTGTTGTTGGTGTTGTTGTTGTAGCGGTTGCGTTATAGCCTTATTGTTGTTGTTCGGCCTTCCTTGTTGAAAGTTCCTTTGTGACCTTGGGGTCTTTATTGAGGTGGAATGGGGGTCGATTATGCCTCTGAATTGTTGACCTTGAGGTGTCAGCTTCTTGGTGATATTATCCAACCTTGAGGTGCTCAGCTTTGCCCTTCTTCAATGATGCGGCATTTGTTAACTGAGTAGAGAAATCCCTAATCTCCAAACTCACTACCACATTAAGCTCTGCCTTCAGCCTTGACTCGTATTTAATGCATTTCCAATACTCGTTTGGGTTACCCTGATACATCCTTGAGAACTTAATAAGTTCTTCAAATCTGTAGTGTACTGGGCCACATTCATATTTCCTTGGACAAGTTGCATAAACTCAATGTCCTTGGCATTTTTGACGACTCTGAACTTCTCATAAAAATGGACCTTAAATAGCTCCTAATCAATGTCCACGTCCGCGCCTCCAAGAGTCTTCGAGCACCTGTTCCCCAGAAGCGGATTACCCTCGAGCATATGGGTGCCAAAAGTAACCTTCGTCTCCTCCAAGCATGGGACTACAGCAAAGACTTTCTCAATATTCGAATCCATTCTTCTGCAACATTTGGATTGAGGGTCCCCTTGAATACTGGTGGGTTTGCCCTGAAACTCCCAAACGAGTATGTTTCTGGATCTTATGGCCTTGATTCGCATTAGCTTGGCGATCCTGACCCATTCGTTCCATCATCATCCTCATTGTCCTTGCCACATCACGGAGTGCTTCGGACTCGTTGTCTTGGTTATTTTGTGTCGCGTTCCTAGTCTGTTGTCGACGTGTCATTGGTCCCTATACACACAAAACAGGAACACTTAGGTGATCAGGCTCAACATTCCATGCAAAGTGAGCAAGTTACCATGCACGTGCAACATACACTGGTCATGCATCTCTAATCCTCAAGCTCATCCTAATGATAAACATTTACACATGACATTTCTAACGTATTATGCTTTAGAAGCATAGCCAGGTCCAATCCTCAAGGCTCCATGAGAATCAAACTCTGATACCAAAATGTAACACCCTAATAATTAACCCAATACACCTAGGCAGGTATTTGATTAATTACTAGACTTTACTCTTTGCTTCAGTTCCTTAATCATGCTTTGAAAATACTTAGTGAAATTACGAGCCATTTTTTTTAAACATAATTGAAAACGTGAGCCGCATAACGTAACGATAATCGAGATAAAGCAGAAAATCAAAGACATATCATGAAGAAACACATCATATTGGCTCCATCATATGACATCCATAATTACATATCACATAGATATTTTGCCTACCAACAAAATAAGACTAGGTGTAGGCAATCTAACAAAACATAAATAATATATGGATGGAAGGACATCCATTAATGGCACCTAGTAATAACACTCCAAGGATAGGGATAATATCTGAAATATACGAGTGAAACTAGCAGGATCAAGTTCAGCTACCAGGTGAAAGCCTCAATGTGAATCACGAACACTTCCTTCCGTTTCTTAAGACGAGATGGAAAGAAAAATAGAGGGAGTGAGAAACTTATAAAGAATCTCAGGAGGGTACTCACCTCATGATGCATTGTGTCATCATCATCGTCCCCAGGAACCTCGGGTTTCATTATGAAATAGTGAGCATGCTAAGATTGATTTATTAAGTTCGAAAATATACTTTACCGAGGTTCGTCCCTTTTAATCATGCGTCTTATAATGCATCATAAACTTAGCATGTCATATTTATAATGAACTTTTCCTTTTATCAACACATCATATTCTTCATCATCATATCATAAATACTATGCATAAAAGAACATCATATTTCTCATCATCAAATCATAAATACTATGCATAGAAGAACATCATATTTCTCATCATCATATCATAAATACTATGCATAGAAGAACATCATATTTCTCATCATCAAATCATAAATACTATGCATAGAACATCATATTTACATCATGCATTACTTAGTTCCTTAGGTGACTTAAAGTTACTTCCATCATCATTTTCCTGGGCCACTCTATACTCCACCCTTTTGGGAGTAATCTAGGTTATGAGCTCATACCTTACTAGTCACTAGCATATACTTATCCCTTTTGATAAGTTAAAGTTCCAACTCTACCCTTTTGAGAAACGGATTAGGGGGCTATCACCTTTTCACCACCTATAGTCTATGGGTTCAAAGGATCATTTCCTCTTACATTTAAGTCACCATTAAATCTTTGCATGTTATATCATAATTCAATTCATAATCATCATAACATTTTCTCATTTATAGTCTTATGATGGAATAATATATATAACTAAAATCATGCATCTAGAAGATTCCAGGAAGAGAGGTGGGTCACAATGGACACGCTTAAATACCAAGTTTCCTAGCCAGAACCTTTCCAAATTACACTTTTATAGGAGTACACTTTATTCCAGCAACAAAGGTAATTTTTTAAATAACAGAGATTATTTCTTTATTTCATGCATAAGCATTTTTATTGTTTGCAAAAGCAACTATAACATGCAAGCTAGGAATCATTCAATGGCATCAAATACTTAATAAGCATCAAATCACTTTATAGACTTATCACTTAAAACATCAAGAGGCATCATCATAAATCCTTATCGAAAAACTGTCTAAACAACCGAAACTCTAGAATCGGGTAACCTCAATTGCCAAACTAATTAATTATGCATCTAAGGGATTCATTACCATTATTACAATTAATTATAAGGCTTAGGAACATTATTAAACTCTATGGGGCAGCATAGGCAGTAAGTTATTCTTAAGGTTTTATGTGTTAGAAGTTGCCTTTTAACCCTTTCTTGCTACCACTTTCCTTACGATGCTAACATTAATTACTAAACCGATTATGAATTATTCTCCCTTATCTAAACATAATAAAATCTGGTTCTTATAGTTGCTGATAATTCTTAGAATGCATAAATTTCATTCTTTAGAGTTCTAAAAAAATCTTGCTTTTACCTTTCTAGTTACTAGTTTCATTTTTAGTGTTCGGTATTAATCTACACTAATTGATACCAAGTTTTTCATGGCTAATAATCTTAGACAAAATTATAACATACTAAAACAGATTTGGCATTGGATAAACTTAAGGGTCAAAGACTAGGTAAATTCTAGATTTACGGTTGTTCTAGGAAGCTAGTTTTGTCACTAACATGCATAGAATCATTCTCTTAACAATAAACCATAATTATCACAACTCCAAACATATTAAATCATCATCATTTATTGGTACTAATCTCATATCAGAAGCCAAATCATGAACCTCATATAATTGTATAAAATCACATTTTAAGTGAACATAAAATATTAGTTTCCCGTAGAATCCTTGCAAAGCTTTAAAACTCTTTTAGAAACTAATTCTTTTTGCTAAACTTGAAAGAATCTTCATAATTAAAATTCTCACTTAAGATAAAAGGAGCAAGTCTTGAGCTTAAGAGATTTATGTGATATCTTAGAATCATAAACATGCTATGCAACCTCATTTTAATCTTGTCATTATAAGGTGATAACTTGGAATTATAAACATGATATGCAAATCCATTTCTTTATCTTTAAGATTTAAGGTGATGACTTGAAAATTAAACATGATTCAAGAACTTGAAATATAAACATGATGCAAGAAACTGGAGCGGCGGAGTCCGCATCTGGACCAGTTAGGAGAGAATCTTAAGAAACCTAGCCCGGTACCGCATCTACCGTGAAAGGAGAAGAGAATTATTATTACATCTTTTTAAGCTCCAATCTCAAGACTTCTTAAAGAATCAATTCTTTAACTCCAATAATCTTATTTCTTTGCTTGTGATACTTGGGCAAGTCTTTGAGCTCTAGGATCTTTAGGTGATGACATAAAAATAAACATGTCATGCGTTGATTCTTTTAGCCATTATAAAATAAAGTGAGAACATAAAATAAATATGAGATGCAACTTCTTTATTATCTTTAGAGATTAAGTGACAACATGAAATATAAACATGAAATGCAAACTTGGAAATTTAAACATGAGTATGCAAGTCCATTTATTCATTCTTGAAATTTTAGTGATGACATAGAAAGTAAACATGATTATGCAAGGCATAAACTTAAACATGGATGCAAGTTCATTTGATTTCTTTAGAGCTCATTCAAGACTTTATAGAAATACAAATTCAATATATATATATCTTAACAAGACAAAGTGAGAAATACATCTTTCAAATTCTAAACTCAAGATCATAAAATCATCATAAAAACATCATTCTTTAAAGTTTTGCATCAAGTGGAACTTTCAAGCTTTAGAGGTCTAACTTGTGATGGATTCACAACCCACCTTCAAGGTCCTCATCATCAAGCCATCATCTTAGTCCCACCTAGGCCATATGGTCGAATTGGTTAAAAGAAAGGAAGAAGAAAATCAAATGGAAAAACTAGAGAAAATCCATGAAATCATCATTTTGAACCAAGAACAACACTTAGCAAAACATAGAAATAAACTTAAAAACAACTCCCTACCTAATCTGATTTGAAGGAAAGGAAGAGAACTTGGTTTCTTGGAGTGAAATGAAAGAAAATATTCTTGAAAACTTGAAGAAAGAATTCAGCCAAGAGGAGGAGGAAATGAGAGCTTTTGGTGCTTTGGAAAACTAGAAATGTGTACAATTTTGAGCAAGCATCTAAGACTCCTTAAGCATGCCTATTTATAGAGGATTTAAGTTCATGTATGGACAAGAGGAGGAGGCATAATTTTTGGATTTTTCATGGGGAACAAAGGGAGGAAAATCATTTCTTATTTAAGGCATGTTTATGCCATGTTTTAGGGAATTTTTTGACATTTTGTTTTAGTGCATTATCTTAATAATCTAATGATTATGGCTGAATTATTTCATGCATTACAGCCTCATGGAAGAGGGTTTTGTGTGTTCCATGTATTATTTAGGTGTAGGCAAGGTATTCATTCAATTTAGAGAATTTACCCTTAAGGGCTTAGGTGAATTAGTAAGCAATTTGAGTGTTTTAAAGCAATTTTAGGTTCTAATCAATTTAAATAAATAATTTTGACTCTAGATTAATAATTAGAATTTAATAAGCTTTAATTTGAGCCTAATATTGCTTAGGTTTCGTTAGACGAATCAAAAATCTCAAAATTTGTAAAACTACACAAAGACAAGGGCAAACACCATTTTACTTAAAAATTGCCCGAGACCACTCAGCTTAACCAATGGTTAATCATGGCTTAAAAACACCTTTTAACACATTTTAGTGAGGTTCAGACTTAGGCCCATTAATTCTGTAATAAGACTGTAGGGGCGTTTTGGTCATTTCACGTCTGAGCTCAAAATTAGGATTCTTCTCCTCTATTAACACTCATAACACAAACAATCCCTTATTAACATCAAAACATCCCCTTGAGGAGAGGTGGGCCCACGATCTCATTTTAATGTAAAATAACCTCAGGGGCATTTTGGTCATTTTACATTACAGAAATTTTGGGTTTGCAATACTTGCACGAATTGCTCCTAACTTCTCTTCTAACGTTATATTCCTTTATTAAGGATTGTTTGGTCTCAAATTTTATATAATATTTACCTACGGAATTCTGGAATTTCTAATGATAGGAAAAATTAATAGGTAAAATTCCGCGCTTACACCTTGTCCGTGTCTCCGCACTCGGAATTTACTCCCTGCGTCCTCCTGCTTACATGAATGTAACATCCTCCCAAGTACAACTTTATCCTTAAGGCATGGTATCATACTCGAGTCGTCACTTGTACGAACCTTTCTTAATTATCTAGACATAAGAGTCTGCGAATCGTGTGTTAACTAACTTGGAGTTCTATCAAAATATGTAGCCCACATATTTATTTAATACAAGTCAGGGTACAAATGAAGCTCTCTAAGAGCTTTACAGGACATATGTTATCTTTTATATTTTACAAGCATATGCATACACTTAAGTACAACCGATATAGGGTTTTTGCTTTTAACTACTACAAATTCAACTGATCCTTCCCCATAGTGGCTTCACCGTCTTCTAGATCAACTGGGCAATGACAAAATAAAACCAATACATAGTGGAAGATCCCCAAAATTTTAGGCATCCCCCAAAACATATATCTTAAATTCATGTCATCGTTCACCGCCCCAGCCACTCCAATTTATTTAAGAAAAAGGTGATCATGCATTACATAATAACGTTGATTTTTAAAGTTCAAAATCTAATCTTTCCGAAGTGGGTTACTTTTAAAAAAATCAATCACTTAGTAAACCTTTATCATAAGCTCATAATCATAGAAGTAATGGCAAAAACAAAAAGAATCAATATGTATATGCCCAATTATTGAATTATCTTTGATTGCCCTTGATAAATCGAGATCTCTTCCTCTCTATTTTCCTTCTACAAATCGAATGGACTCATCCCTCTCTATTTTCCCTTTAACAAGTCAAAAGGATCTCAACTCACTTTATTTGCCTTCAACAAGTTGAAGGATTGCACCCCTCTATTTGCCATCGACAAGTTAAAATGTCTCAACTCACTCTTATTTGGCTTTGACAAGTTGAAGCGATTCTCATTTTTTCATTATTTGCCCTTGACAAGTCAAAGAGGATCTCAAGTTTCTTTTGACTATAGAATGAATCAGGACATCATTCACTTTTCTTTCTCTACTGGATGCATAAAACACATATAGGCATCATTCACAATGAAATTCTATTTGTGTCCAATAAATCAATCTTTAAACTGTCCAGGATGCAATCATATGTCACAAGTCATATGCCTAAATAGTCAACATCAAGTATCCATGTCATACTAGAGCCCAAAATACCATTATTTCATCAATTCAAAGCATTGTTGCATTTCCAGGCATAATGGACAATTTCACAACATCGAAGCACAATTTATTTGTATATCAAACAATCAATTCAAGGGCTATAAAATTCTCAAGGACACTTCAATGTGTCCCCAAGGTCTCATAAAAATTTCAACACCAATGGTGGTCTCTAACTCCCTCAATAAATTGTACAAATTCAGTGGTCAAGGACCACTTATCACCTAGACTAGAGTTCTCATAATGTTTAACCCTAGCAAATGATTTTTGAATCATGCACAATAAAATTTAAGTTATACTTCAAATGTTAATAATTCGTGTAAAAGTTTCAAGGGATAATTCAATCATTTGCTATGTAAAAATTCGGCAACTCCATTGCTTCAGCTTTTAACAATCAAGATAGCAATTGTCCTCATTTACTTTTTTACTTTTTAGCAGGAAACCTTAAATTTCAATACCCAAGAAAATTCATGTACTTTAATTTAGAATATTAAATCCAAATATTTTTTATAGCTCATGAAGCACCCAAAAATATTCCAAAAATTCGTGAACAACTTGCAATATAGATGAAATAGAAATTCCAGGACTTAGTCCAAACTTATTTTGATAAAACCCATGTTCTAACACCATCCAAACCCACCACCAAAATTCACACATCAATATCAACATAATATCATCCAAAATAACCAGAAATTTCAGACCTAACTCATCAAAACAGATGAACAAATTTGAAAGAAAAGACAAGAAAACCCTACTTTTAGTGAGCTAAGACTCCTTGTTCCCAAGATGTTCCAAGATAGCTTCCTTCCACTCCAACTCTCCCAAATCAAACCCAAACCCTTTATATCAGTGAGGAAGTGAGGTATCAAGGTGTGGATTGATGGAGAATTGAGGTTTCAATTGGTGGATTGATAGATCTTGATGAGTAGAACAAGTTTTATGAAGTGATCTTGGTATTTTAGTGAGTTTGAGCTAGTGTTTTGGGGATTTGAAAGCAAGTTTGAGTTCTTGAGAGAGATGATAATGGTGGCTGCCTCTTCTTCCTTGTCTTGGCCGAAATTTTGATGAAAGGAAAATAAGATGTTGATCTTATGAGTTTATGACAAAATGCATAGAATTTTCAAGTATAAAATGTTTTCTTTTCTTAAAGATAAATATGGAAATTTTGTAAGCATCCTATTGGTCCTAATAAGTGGGCAATGGTGTGGCTTCTTCTAAGCCACACACTTGCTCTAGTTAGGTGGCAAACTTTCATTGAAAGTTTCATTTGGTGTAAGAAACTCACATTGGATTTTACCGAACGGGAAGAGTACCATACCCAGTAATCCAATATCGCCTAAAATTTAATCCTTGATATAAAATCCTAATTTCTAACTATTTCTAACCTCATTCCCATGTTTTCCTAATTTTGGGTACTCTCTGTTTCTCTCTCAACTTTAGCGTTTCGCGTCTGACGAGCCTATAGGGCCCACAAGGTCAGGATTCACTCTGGCCCGAATTTTTTTTTTTACAAGTCGTTGGGCCACCCTCATCATTGCTATACTGTTAGATTTTTGAAATTATGAATAACAAAGCTCAAATTAATTTTTAAATAATTTTTAGGGTGTTACATTTGTTGTGTTTATATTTTAGGATGTCCTTACATTTGTAGGACATCACTATTATGTTATGATTATGGCATGTTAATATGATTTGTGTTGTGATTATTCTATGATTTATCTATGTATACTATGATGAAGTTTATATGATTGTTATATCATACGTGTATTAATCGGTATTTATATGTATATGCGCAGCCACATTTTAAGCTTTAAGTTCAAAAAGAAAAATTTAGTCATATTTTTATTACTTGTATTTTAAAGATAAGTCAAGTTTTGAAACAAATGCATAACAACTAATAACTAACTGAAATGCGACTTAGGGTATTAGGTTAAAAGTTAGGGTGTTACATCCATACACCTCCTTTTTAATGATGTCAAAATGGGGAAAAGAAAAGAAAAGAAGAAATCAAGTAATATGGAATTCAGGGGAGCATATGCTAAGGGGGAGCTTAGAGAATTTTTGCTAGCATGCATATTCTTTGTTGTTTAGTTCTTTTTGTGTTTTGACATTTTATCTTGGCTTATAAAATTCTTTTTATATATCATGGTTGTGCTCAATACATATCCGTCTTAAACGGTGTTTCCTTTAAAGCTCTGATACATATCGATGCCTTCTTATGCTTAGCCAATCATATCTTGCTTGATAGATGTTTGCTTCTTATCTCCTATGCGTGTGGTCTAAGTTGCTTATTCCTTAGCACGCTAAGAATATTTAGTCACTTATGTTTTTGAGATTAGCACCGAGAAGTATCCTTTAAGAGCACAAAATCGTTCTTTTGTTGCTCTAATGCTTGTGTTTATCTATGTGCTTCAATGTGTGTGATGTGCTTAAATCTTTTTATGAAACACATTTTCTTTGTCACACATATGAGAAGGTCTTAAAAGCTTTGTATAACTTGATCAAAATTTAGTTGTGAATAGTTTTAGACAAGACTCTTAAACTTGCTCCCACATGTTTTTTATACAAATAAGATCAGTTTTAAGCTTTCGAACTCTCTCAAGTGTACTGCACTTATATGGCATATAATGTGTTATGTCTGGATCAGGCGAGCGGTTTTTACAAAAAAACATGATCATTTGTTTTAAGTTTCTTTTTATAAAAATTGGTTTATTTCATGCTCTGATACTTATGAGAAAAGTTTCACTGCTCATAATTAAAAGGCCCATTTATGCTTTGCTTTGATAAAATTTGGGTTTTATTGAATAAGCTTCAGAAACTTCGAATGTAATATGCTGATGTATCTATATCAAGGTTTTTAAGCGTCAGAAACTACATAAGCAATTCAAGGATGCTTTCTTCTTTTGGTCATGCATGCTCTGTTAAAGATTGTCATATGTTTTGAGCATTGGTTTTCAAAAATTTCATTTAGATAAAGCTATGCCAAATAAGGTTTGATAAGAAATAATATCACAAATATTACTTGTTTTCTTTTAAGCACTTGCTCCAGAAAGTTTTTTCTTAACTAAAAATCAAGTTGGTTGTGTTAAAAGAACTTAAACGATAATATCGAGTTTATTACCGCTCTTATGTATCTAAGAAAGTACTCTAAGTAATTTCAAAATCTTCATAAACAACAAAATCAGCTTTGATTTAGGTTACTTAAGGCTTTAAAATGTTTGAGAACCTATCCATATCATGCTTTAAGAAAAGACTTTGTAATGTTACAGTGTTATGATGTTTTGAAGGAATAGCTTTTATCATGACATATTCAATTCTATTTCTTTCAATATCTTTTCAAAAGATTTCTTCAAATTAGTTTGCCATAATCAAAAAAGGGATATTATTAGCTCCAGGTCTTTAAAGTTTCAAGTAATATGTTTTGAGTGACAACAAAACCAATTTAAAGAAAATATTTTGAAGAACAACTAATGTCTACCTTGAGTTTCTTGACATAGCATATAGGTTATTTCCTATTGTATAACACAGACTTAAAGCGAGAATAATTTCACTTTGCATGTGCAAACATGACTTCTCTCATATAAAGAGATTGAACTTAAGAGAAGTGAATATTATATCATGGAAAGTATGCATACATGCCTTACAATAGAAAAGATATCAAGAAAAGTACAAGAAACCAAGATCTTGGGACTTTAGAAAATAGCACAGGACTTTAAGTA
Source organism: Dalbergia oliveri (assembly GCA_030441495.1). Lineage (NCBI taxonomy): Eukaryota > Viridiplantae > Streptophyta > Magnoliopsida > Fabales > Fabaceae > Dalbergia > Dalbergia oliveri. Next base: position 6,747 of record JAMLFY010000477.1, on the reverse strand, counting down.
TATTGAAATGAAGATATCCATCAAATGCTAAAGCCAATGTGTTCTACTAGCTTCAATCATCATGATTCGCAAATCTTAAGAATCATAAAGCTTTGATTAAAGATCCTAAGATCTAAATTCATCAAGGAACTGATTTTCGCACTTCAGAAAGCTCACTTCATTGTGGAGTGTTGAAAGTTACTAGAAATTAGGGAAATTGAATTTTGAAATTCAAATTTAAAGTCAAAACCAGTTTCAAACTAACAAGCCATATCTTCTGACTTGGTTAACAACCTCAGCTTCTAGAAGAAATAGTTCTTGAAACCACGTTCAAAATAGTTTTGAGTAACATCAACCTCAATCTCACAATGACTTCTGCAAATATTAACAAACAGACAGACTACTCTTCTATACGCTTTTTCCAAAACACAAATGGATATCAACTTGTGTCAGTTGGAGAATTGAAATTAAGGCAACGGTTACAAGGAATATCAACTATAAATTGAGATACTATGTTTTAACGAATGAAAGACTTGAGCTACACAAGAAGGAACTCTGAAAATCTCTCCACAATCCAGGAAAGTTCATCACATCATGTAATCAGTAATTCCTTACTCTTAAATCCTTTCTTACATTCCTAAATAGATATATATTCTTCTAGAAAGAAATGTTAAAGAAGTCATTCAAGTTATCTTAGGTTATTTATGTATATTTTAAGGAAACTTGAGTGTAGGTTAGTTTGAAAGCAACCTAAACACAAACCTTTGTATCCTTTATTGAGTAGTGATCAGTGTGAGTTAGTTTGGAGAGGCTAGTCAAAGACTACTTGACGTGAGAGGAGAGGTTTTCGACCGGTTATCCTGTTCAGCTCTGAAGGCTGTAAGGAAAGACTACTGTTTAGCTTAGAGACTTGGTGAATAACTCACTTTTAATGTGACAGGAGGTTGTTGATCTGGTCACGAGTTCGAGCTTGGAGAGGTTGGGGAAGACTACCCAAGCTCAGCTGGAGAGGCTTGGTGAATAACTACTTTCAATATTACAGGAGGGTTGTCTACTTGTCATAGGTTAGCTTGGAGAGGCTAGATACAAGACTCAAGGTTCAGCTTAAAGGCTGGTGAATAACTACTTAGGTTGTGAAAGTAAGAGTTGTCTACGGTCATACGAGAGATCTTGGGAAGGCTAATGTAAAGACTATCCATGTCCTTTCTCTAGTTTGAAAGATATTTAGTGGAATCTCAACATGTGTTGAGTATCTAATGTAGGCAGTTTTGGCTGAACTATAAAATTTGATGTGTCATATCTTCTTCTCTCTTCTCTCTTTTATTTTATTCACCACATTGTTTTATCTGTCATATATCTATTTATCGTTTCTGTTATATACGAAGGCTTTTAGAAATTTACTTTCTGAAAAACTTAGATGTTTTCCGCTGCACTTCAAGCTTAGTGCTTGATGTTTCTTTAAATGTTGAGATGTGAAAAGGAGAAGCACGATTAACTCTTCGTGCACTTTTATACCTACACAACGCTCTCTGAGAGTGATATAGTGCTCATTTTAGCACTTGGAGTGCTTGTGCGATGACAAGATATCAAATAACTTATTTATTTTTGGGCCATACTTTTGGTTATTTTAGAGAGCAGGATTTAAAGGATTGACATAGTTGTTTTCCCTAGTTTTAGACTAAGTTTTGGCTGCACACTTTAGGTTGCTATTATCTCTCCACTTCTCTTCTCCATTTTCTCTCTTATTTCTTCTCTATTCTTCTTTCTTAGGGATTCCATTAGTGAAGGTTTTGTCTTGGAGATTATGGCAAGGATTATTGCTATTATTTTTAGGTTCTCTTTTACCTTCATTTTTATAATCTTATAGAGATGGAGAGAGACTTCTTTACTAGTGTAAGGATTTCCAGATGGATCGGATGATATTGAGACCCTTTTTTATATTAAATGCATTGGTTTTCTAAATGTTCTGAGTTCATTCCTATAATTATTGTGATGATTACTATAATTTTTTTGTAATAACTAAATTGGCAATCATCATTTAGGAAAACCCTTTGGGTATAAATTGATAGATCTATTGGCTTATGTTTGAGGAAGAACATTAGAATTAACTTTCTTATTGACAGTTAAGCTATATCACTTGATTCATTAAATCAATGTGATTTCTAATAATTTGAGATCGTCATTAGTTACTTGCATTGGTCAAATTATAAAGGTTGATTGAATCACTAATAGAATTGCCAGGATTTATTACTAATAGCCACTAATGGATTTAATATTTGGTCAATGATAACTAATTTTCAATCCTAGGAATACCTTGCACTAGTGTCCTTCTTATTATTGTTATTATCTTTCAATTTCAATTGTTTTATATCTTAATAATTCTCTAAACCCCAATTTTCCTAATTAAGTGTTTAAGTCTCCTTGAGAGACAACCTAGATTGTGCCCTTTACTACATTTTTGGTACAACTTAGCATAAAATACTTTCTAATCCTTGACCAGGTAAGGCGAACTTCATTAATAAACACCTCAAAGCTCTATACAATTCAGACTTTTCATGCAGGAAATACAAATAGAATACCGCGAAAAGTTATCAATAAAAGTGATAAATATTTTTCATCACTTTAAGATGGCAATGTCAAAGGACCACATATGTCAATGTGTATCAACTCAAGGAGTTGATTGCTTCTTGTGGCTAGATTATTTGATATGTGTTTGGTTTGCTTGCCTTTTGTACACCCTAATATTTAACCTAACACGCCTAGAACATATTGAGATTAATTATTAGTTATTACTCTTTTGTTCCATTCTTTAAATTCATTTTATCAAAATACTTAGCGAAAAATATGGGTAATTTTTTTTTTTTTTGAAACATAAAACAAAACGTGAGCTCGCATGCTAACATAAAACGAACGTTAAGCAGACCATCAAAGCAAACAGAGGTGTATATGAATCATGCACATACACATTTCCAACACAGCATTCATGAACATGAAACAAACTTATATTACATGTCACAAGATAACATAGTTCATAATACATAAGAAATAAAATAAATAGGGTCACACCCATACAAAAGTGGGTTGAGCTTTCAAATACATAAGTAAACAATAGAAAAAAATACAAGAAGCAATGGAATACATGGAATCACAAAACATCATATGCCAGCTAGTTCCCTCCATAGCCTTACGAGTGCTCAACCAAAAGTCACCTCTATCAAAAGATGCAATAAAGAAAGGGATCCTCGTGACAACTCTGGACTCCTATCTGCTCCTCCATCATGGTCTACTAGCAGAAATCTGACCCTCTGGCAGGGTACATACCCAATGAATTGGGCAAGCTCCTCTGCTGTATGTAAGTAGAATGTGGGACGAACATGGCCTCCGTGGCGCGACGCACTCTAGTCGTCGGGCTAGCTTGGGCGGGTCACAGTGTTCTCGCTCACCTCCCGCCCATGTACATGGGTGTCGTGGGTGAGAACCCTCCGAGTAGATGTGTGTGGGGAGTCCTCTGATGGGTTGGTCTTGAGCACCTCGTACGAGGTACGTACTCGAGGTAGTCGCGACCGCCGAAATGAAGAGCAAACACGTCAGTCCACTCATCGGAGGGTCAGAGTGCTCAGATACGAGATCATCGCCATAGGGGAGGTGGGTAACCTGAAGCGGAGACCAGGAAGCAAAAACGTGTCCCATGTAAGCAAAAATACGGATAGCATACCGACCCTAGAAGTGGTAGGCCTCACGGGTCGAGTGCACCTCCCATATTAGTGTCAATGAAGATCACGAACATGGCCATCGACCTCAAAGACGCGACGAAAAGAAAGAAAGATAAGGGAGTGAATCTTAATAAAGAATCTAGGAGGGAAAAACCTCCTATCTGAGTGTCATTTTACATCTTTAGAACCTAACCTTTAGTTTTATAAAAGTGAACATGCATAAGTTCTAATTTTTAAGGTTCTAAAGTGTAACTTACCGAGGCCTATCCATTTTAATATGCATCTTGGATATGAATGCAACATACTTTATCATGAAATATATGTCCATACTATAAGCAAGACATAAGTGAGAAAACAACATAATCACAACATATCTCAACATAACTCATTCTTTAGGTGACTTAAACTTTTATTCTCTTTTCCTTGGGGCCACCCTAATACCCTCCCTTTTGAGAGTTCTAGGTTATGAGCTCACATCTCACTAATCGTCACTAGCGTAACCTTATCCCTTTGATAAGTTAAATTTCCTTGGCTTCTCAGGAGTGCAGGCTTAGGGGGCATTAGGATCACTTTTCATAACCTTTAATTCTGGAGTCCAAATGATCACTTCCTATTTGGATCACCTCTCATAACCTTTAATTCTGGAGTCTAGAAGATCATTTCCGTATCTTTTATGTCACCTATATATTAGCATATCATTTGTGCATTATGAGCATGAAATCATAGATTATCATCAAACATATCATGTTAGGATGCAAGACCACAACCATATCATATGCTTTACTTTTGCTCACATGCAACTTTACAATATTTCAAGTAAGATCATAACGTGTCATATCCATTCAATAATCAGATAACTCAAACATGTAAGACCTTAATTCCACATAACTCCTCAAGTATATGGAAAACTATAACATTCTTTAATAACTAGTCATTTCACATCTTCTAACTCTAACTTTTCCTTATAAATAATTTTTTTTCATCGTCTTGGCATAATAACTAATCTTTAGCAAAGATAAAATATATCATTATTTGATAACATATATGTATTTCGAGAGTCAAAGTTTCTTATGTAAGTCTGAAATAGCGAGTCTTGAGCACTAGGTTAGTTTTAGTGATGGCATAATTGTAAACATGTAATGCAAGCTTCATTTTTAGTCTTGGCATTATAGAAGTGATGGCAAGAAAACATAAATATTCTATGCAAAGCTTAAATTTAAATATAAGAATGCAAGCTCAAGTTTTTACATCTTTAAATTTTAGGTGATGGCTTGAAAAGTAAATATGCTTAAACAAGAATTGTTAACATGAATGCAAGTTCAATTCTTTATTTTAGTACTCTAGGCCCCTTAGAGTATTTACTCTAAATCACATTTCAACTTTAAGGTTGAAATAGGTAGGCTTTGAGATTAATCATTTAGGTGATATGAAAATGCAAGCTCTTATTTTAATCTTTAAGTTAAGTGATAACTTGGAAATAAATATGCTAGGCAAGGAAATATAAATATGAATGCAAGTTCAGTCTTTATTTTAGTGCTCTAGGCCCCTTAAAGTTTTACTCAAATCACATTTTAACTTTAAGGTTGAAATAGGCAGTTCGAGTTAATTAATTAGATGATAATGTAAACATGAAAATGTAAGGCTTAAATATAAATATGTGATGCAAGGACTTGAAATGTAGATATGAATGCATTTCTTTAAGTCCTAGACTCAAGATTACCACTTTAACAACAAAACATTAGCACTTGCTAAAAACTTTCTTAAAAGTGGAACCTTCAAGCTTTAGAGGTCAAATAAATGATGGTTTTGCAACCAACACCCAAGATCCTTAACATCAAGCCATGGTTCCTTCATCATATAGGCCACTAAGGCCGAAATCCAAGAGAAAAGAAAAGGAAAGGAGAAATCGAAATGTAGAGGAAAAAGGAAGATTTCAACATTGTAACATCTTAAAACAAAGAAAGAAAAGCAAAATTTAAAACAACTCCCTTCCAAAAATGGTTTTTCTTGCAAGAAGGAAAGAAAGCTTGGTTCTTGAGATGAGAAGACAAATCCTCCTTGGTGTGAAAGAGGTTTTCCAAGAGAAAAGAAAGGAAGAAAGATTGGTCTTGTGTTTTTGATCTTGGAAATGGAGGGGTTATGTGTTTAGGAAATGGTGGAGGATGGTGGTTCTTGGAAGAATGAAGAAGAAGAAGAAGTAAGTAGAATCTCTTTGAGCTTGAGAAAGAAAGTCCTGAAGTTGTGAAAATGAGCAAAATGTTACAAGCTTTCCTTGGATGCCTATTTATAGACAATAAAACACATGGAGGTGCATTTGGGGAAGGAAGGCCGATGACCTTTTGGAAGAAAAAGAGAGAAAATATCTCTTTGCATGTATGACTTTGGTATGGTAGGTATTGTTTCAAGCATTGTTCAAGGTATCAAGCATGCTTCTTTAAGCATATTTTTATTGAATTTCAACATGTGATGGATGAGTTTTGGGGGGAGTGGTCCGTTCTATTAAAGAAAATGGGGAAATCTCATTTTAATAATGGTTTATGTGTGTGTTTAGAAGTTGATTTAGTTAAGTTATTGGGTTAGGGTTGAATGTTTAGGTAAGGTAATCTGATGATTAAGGATGTCAAGACATGATTAAGGATGTCAAGACATGATTAAGGAGTGGTCTTGCTTTATTAGTGAAATTAAAAATCATTTTATATTAAAACCATTCACAAACATAATTCCTTAATTTAAGGAATTGGAGATAAGAAATACTATTCAAGATTCCATGACATGAAATCTTGACTTTTAAGACAAAGGTTAAAGTGTATCTAAGCAATCTTAGGTTCTAATCAACCTTAATAAATTACTTTGACTCTAGATTGATTACCGAAGTTATTAATCTTCTAATTAGAGCCTAATATTGCTTAGGTTTCCTCAATTATGTAGTTAGGCCCGTCATGCACTATTTCAAGAGCAAAATAGTAATGTTGCACAAACATTGCTCGATTATCTTGGCTTATACAATCATCACTAGTCACTTATAATTAGCATTCCAAACTTCCTGAGAAGTTTG